>PVJC01026389.1:0-24038 GCA_004026665.1 Murina feae
TTTTAAGATTCTCTCCTTGTCTTTTGCTCTTGGCATTTTGATTATGATGTGTCTTGGTGTGGTCCTTCTTAGGTTCCTTTTGATTGGGGTTCTCTGCGCCTCCTGGACTTGGAAGTCTATTTCTTTCACCAGGTGGGGGAAGTTTTCTGTCATTATTTCTTCAAATAGGTTTTCAATATCTTGCTCTTTCTCTTCTTCTCTGGTACCCCTATAATTCTGATATTGGTACGCTTGAAGTTGTCTCAGAGACTCCTTACACTATCTTCAAATTTTTTCGTTCTTTTTTTCTTTTCTTTTCTTTTTTCTTCTGTCTCTTCCAGCTGGGTGTGTTTTGCTTCTTCATATTTCATATCTTTGAGTTGGTTCTTGCGATCCTTTCGTCTGCTGTTGGATCTCTGTATATTATCCTTTATTTCAGTCAGCATATGCTTAATTTCTAGCTGGTCCTTTTTCATATGCTCGAGGGTCTCACTAAATTTATCGGCAGTCTCTAGGATATTCTTGAAAAGTCTTATAACCGTGGTTTTGAACTCTATATCCAGTCGTTTGCATTCCTCCATTTCTGTCTTTTGTGATGTTTCTTAGTCTCCGCATTTTGGCTTTCTGTTAGGTGTCCTATAGGGCCCAGTGATTCAACCTCCCCAATCACCTGGGGTGGACACTCTTGTTGTATGCCTTTGAAGGCTGGGTGCACAGTCTTGTAGTTATCACTGGGAGGTATCACTGAGAGGAAATGATCTACAGGCTTTTCTCCTCGTTGTTTGGGGTTTGGATCTTTTGGAGTTCTGCCCTAGCTGCAGACCCTTAGGTTATGCTGAAGGCTGGCAGGCACACAGCTTGGGCGGGGCTGTAGGTGGGGTGGGGCGGGGTCTCAGAGTCACAGGGCGGAGCAACCCACAATGGCTGCTTTTCTGCGGCTGATGCCGCAGCCCCTTCGGGTTTGGTGTCCCCCAGCCCCGGGGTCCGCGTGCGCCCCTCAGTCCCCAAATCTCCGCGCTAGTGATTCCTGCAAACAGCACCGCCAGAAAACCGCTAGTCTTCAGCCCCGCTGCCCTGCAGCCCGCGCCGCACTCAGTGTGACCCCGGGAGTCCACAATCTCCTTCCCAGTCGCGAATCCGACTGAGCGCAGCCGCCGCTCCCCTTCACCCGCGCTGCGGCGCCACCGCGCCACCGCCTCCATTCCGCGCGTCCATCAGTACCTTTTAGTTTTGGTACATGGAGCTTCTACTCAGTCTCAAAGCACTCCTTCTCTTGCCTTATGGTTGTAAAGCTTTCCCTCCCTTGGTTCTGGAGGATGGCCGTTTATCTGTATAGTTGTATTTAAAAATATAGTTGTGGAGGCTGCACATTTAGGTATATACCTCATGCTGCCATCTTGGTTCTCTCTCTGTACCATATTGTTGACAAGGAAATAAGTTATATGTATAAAACTGCAAGAAATAGACTCTAACATATGCCCAGATAAAGGTGGCATTTCAAATTGCAAGATTTGAAAGGCAAGATTATTTAATGAACAAACAATGGACACAGTACCATCATTTGGACAAAAAAATTTCCTCTCATACCCTTATTGAAATGAATTCCTGAATGTCTAAAGAGTTCAAAGTAATATCAAGAAGCTGTAAATATACACGTGTAGGACATTTTCCAAGCTTAAAAGCAAAAGAAGAAACAAAAGTGAAAAACTCATAGATTTTACTACACAAAAATTTCAAAATTAAGAGGCATGCAAACTGGGGAAGTATTTGTGAAATATGTGACTGACAAAAGTTTAATATCCTTAATATAACAAAATTCTTATTAATTATTAAGAGAATCATTTGTTAATAGAAAAAATGGGCAAAGTTGTGAAGAAGACATTTGAAAAAGAAGAGATACAAATAGCTAAAGTGACGAATACATGTACAAAGCAGTAGTCATAAAGTAAATGAAAAATAGGATAATAAAAAATACTAAGATTTTTCAAAAAACTATCTTTGGTGATGGTTAAGTAATAAAGGAAACTCCTTTCATTGCTGATGGAAAAGTAAATTGGTGTAATCTTCTTGATGGTCAATTTGGCATATACAGTATATCAAGAATCTTATGCATGCTCAAATGGAGATTTGTTAGTTCTACTTCAAGCAATTTATCCTAAGAAAATATTTTAAAATATGTATAAAGTTTATGTACAGAGGTTTTCATTGTTCAAATTTGAATATTCTCTAAAAGATGAATCATTATCCCAGAGAATATTGTACTTAAAACCATTATTAGCCTTGGAGGACACAGACCTGGTTTGAATCCCAATTCTTATTAAGCATTGTGTCTAGGAGTGAGTTATTTAACTTTCCTGAGACTGTTGCTTGATCTGAAAGAGGGATATAAAAATGCCTGCCTTATGAGGCTGTTTTAAAGATTACTTAACAATATATGTAAAGTATATGGTAGAATTCCTCAATTGCAGAGCTTAATAAATGATAGTTACTACTATAATTACTATTATCCATAGATGAAAACATGTTTTTGGAGAATATTAATGCCACCAAGATATACTTATGATAAAATATTAAGTGAAAAATCCAGTCACAAAGCTGTGATTCACATGCACACATGCACACATGCACACGCACACTTATAACATACCCACGGAGGAAGAATAATTGGTGTGTTGAATTTTAGATGACTTTATCTTCTTATCTATATTTTATGTGTTTTTATTTTTTAAAGATGCACCTGTAGTAATTTATAGTCTGAAAAAAATGCTTTTAAAAAATTGAGGGAGTTGCTTTAACATTGTATTAAATGAAATTGAGAGACGCAAATCACTTTTCAGCCTTTTGGCTAAGGTCAAGTGGAGATAGATACTAGAAAATTGCGTCTAAGAGTTCTAGAATGAAAGATAAAACCTATACTGTTAGTTTATATTTGTCATAGAATATTATTTAACCCTTTCAAATGTTATGATTTACTTGTTTTATTGTTGACTCTTTAAGATTTGATGATTATTTTGGCCACTTTGAAGAGCCTTATAAGAGGCTTTGTCAAAATTTAAATGTGTACAATGAGAAAAATGTACACCATATGGATATACAAACAGGTAGGCACATAGACAACTCTTTTATATTTATTCAACTAATCCCTAATTATCCATGGGTATATTAATCATATTGTATGCTATTTTTAGTCTTTTAAGCAAGAATTAATTACCTCCATTAATATGAAGTACTAGTATATGATAACTGAAATACGTTTTGCAATATGAAAGGTATTTTAATAGGCTGTTTCTTTTCATCAGCTTTAGAACAATGTTCACACTTGTTTACATATGTGTCAGGATGAGTACTTTCTTCTCTCACAGCATATTTATCATCTTTGAGATTATCCGATATCAACACATAAACAAAGGAAGAAAATGTATACTCCCTATCTTCAAATTCTTTAAATTTTTTATTGTACAAAAAAAAATATATCTAATTAAAGAGCTCTTTCACATGTCTTCATTAGTTAGGATAAGTCATGTGTTGCAGTGTTAATAGCATCTTTCAATATCTAAATGACTTAAAACCATAGAAGTTCATTTGCTGTTGTTCCTGCTGCATGTCTGATGAGGATCAACAGATATGAACTCCTCATTAGCCATTCAGATCCCAGGGCTGTTGGGGGCACAAGGGAGGAAATGAACTGGAGCACTAAGCAACAGCAATTAAATGCTGTACGTCCTCACGTAATGACATACTCCACTTTGTTCAAATTTATTGGCCAAAAAAGTCACATGTCCATGGTGTCAGGGAAGTATAATTTTCTTGTGTAACTAAAGGAGAGAGAAATCCCAGTAATGTCTACCACACATATCCAATAATATTACAACATTGGTCTTAAAGTGAACTCTCATTTCCAAAATCACATGGGGAGAAAATGGTTATTGGAAGAAAGCAATAGGTTGCTTTTGATCAAGGTATTAGCTAATTTTATGTGGTAATCATTTCATAATATACAGTGTATCAAATCATCATGTTGTTCCCTTAAACTTATACAATGTCACATGTTAATTATATCTTAATAAAGTTGGGAAAAACACCAACTTTAAAGTGAAGCATTATTTTGTGATGTGCCTAATAAAAAATGTAGCAATTGTATATCTGAAAGTCAATTAAAAAAACCTTATTTTTTAAATTATAAAAATATATGTTATCCATTCCGCAGGAAAGAATTTTTAAAAAAATTTTATTTATTGATTTTGAGAGGGAGAAACAGAGAAACATCAATTTGTTGTTCTACTTATATATGCATTCATCGGTTGCTCTTTGTATGTGCCCTGACCAGAGATCGAATCCACAGCCATGGCATACCCAGATGATGTTCTAAATAACTGAGCTACTGGGCCAAGGCAGGATTTCTCAAATATGAAATTTAAGCAGCAAGAGAAAAATGAATGAACTTGTAGTACAGACAAGATAGCAATTTTTCTTTCCTTCTTTTACATTTCCTTTTGGTGAATTTCATGCTTATCATCCAGCTATTTAAAACCAGAAGATGGAGCTGCACAGCCCCAACCAGCCACTGGTCCAAGGATGACAGGCGTGGAACACAGCTACCTGCTATCTCCCAGACCAGCAGTGAGAAATGAGCCTCTCTGGCCACTGCAGCCTGAAGCAGGCCCCTCAGCCATGAACCCTAGCCAACACTCAGACTTGTGAAATTAATTCTTGCTGCTACATGCCACTGAGAACTTGGGGTTGTTTTTATATAATATCACTGGAGGCCCCGTGGTTGAAATTCATGCACTGGGGACAGCGGGTCCTTCAGCCTGGCCTGCACCCTCTCGCAGTCCAGGACCCCTCAAGGGATGTCGGCCTCCTGGCTTAGGCCTGTTCCCCTTAGGCCTGTTTCCAACAGTTGGAAATCCCTCTAGCAGTCCGGGACTCATCACGCCTTACCACTCACTTGCTCACTCTTCCTTACCATTCAGCTCACTGCTCCTTAGCGTTGTCATGGAGGCAAAAGAGGATCCCACCACTGCCACTGCACTCACCAGCCGTGAGCCCTGTCTTTCTGGGTGGTTGTCTGTGGGTCAACTGCTCTCTTCCTTTTCATTTAGGGCGAGCAGCATGTGAGGGCAGAGTGCGCTGTTGTGGAATGCAGAGGGCTGCCTGGAGCTGAGGGCAGTGGCCAGGCCCATGGGGTGAGACACAGAGGATGCTATCTCACCCAATTGTGGGGCGGGCTGGCTGGCTTTCATCTGCCTGACCCCACCCAGGCAGGCACCGAGCAGGTGTCTGCCTCTCTATTCTCCATCCTTCCATCTGTGACACCTGTCACCCTTGCCAGGCCTCCCCCAAAGTGAGTTAAGCTCAATCCCTGAATGTAAAAGGTCAGGGGCTCCATCCCAGCGCCCCCTGATTCCCACCGACAGGACCTGATCTCAGGACATCGGCCACAGCTGCAGAACATAGATCTGCTCCAAGAAAAGTTGGGAATGCAAACTTTCCTATGAGCCCCTATTCCAAAAGGTGGAAGTTTATTCACATTGTGGCAAAGACACCTTCAAGAGTAACGTAAGTGGGTAAAGCCAGGACCAAACCGGGCCATTTTCTCATCCAGTCTCTCTGAGACTCATGGGACAGAACCAAGCCTCAGCTCTTCACAGGACACTTCCAGAATTTTTTTAAGCCTGAAGGACAGCAGTCTGTCTCCATTCTTGTTCTTTGGGATTTTTTCATCATCAGATAAAGGATGTGTACATTGGGGCAATCCTCTCGAGGTACAGTATTTCAGTGGCACCCATGTGACAATGACAGCGCCTCTCAGAGGGAGGGAGCCGACAGATGGGGAGCAGGGAATTCTGAAAACCAAAGCGATGACAGAGATGCTAAGCCTTTCCTTCATGTGTCTGACACACTTCCTCAGGCGGCCTGCAGGCCGGGCCTCTGATGGACCTTTACCATTTGATGTTCTGGCAGGCTGCCCTAGGCCCTGCTAAGCAGTGTACAGTGCTGCCTGGGCCCAGGGGGAGTCATCCTCCAGCTCCAGCTATTCCTGGTACAGATTCTGCACATAGGTGCTGATCTCCAGGTCCTCACCGGGATGGCTTCCATCTGCCGTGGCAGTGCCCTGTCTGCACACCTATCACCCGCCTGGGCCTGGTCCTGCCACTTAGGTGTGCCCGGCGCAGGCCAGGACTCCACAAAGTGGCAGGGGAACTTGCCCCTCTACAGCTTCAGGACCTCCTCTGGATGTTCTGAAGCCGTAAGCAGCCTCAAAGCGTAGCAGAACCTCTCCATCCCTTTCAAGGGTGACCTCCTGGAAGTCTTTGTTCCTCAGGGTGCGGTAGGTGAGCACCCTCATGTCCTCATTGAACAGCTCCTTGGCCGTGTGCCTGAAGATGTGTGCCAGGTACCAGTCGGAGCTGGCACCCTCATGGAGCCTCACCTCCTCCTCCTTCATGTCTCCAGAGTGTCCACGGCGGCATCATTCGAGGCGAGGTGACTTTGCTCCATTATCTGGACAATTTCACCTGAGGTTAACATGCAGTCAGCACCCCGGGACCTATGCAAAGTGTGGGAACATCTTCTCAAAGGGTCTCCAGGTTCTTGTCATAACACGGGCCACAATGACGTGGAAAATCTTGTCTGGGAACAGGTTCTGCCGTCTGGAGAAGTAATCCTTCACCAGAGAGCCCACGATCTGCTGGAGAGACTTGGCCATTCAGAGGAGGGGAAGATGGGGTGACCCAGTACACACTCTACATATTGGTCCCAGCCAGGGCAGGTGGAGGTCAGCATGGGTAACCAGGGCTCTTCCTAATGGTGCTAGCAGTACTAATGCACAAATTCCTTCTGACTCTCCAGGATGCTGAAGTCTGCAGCTATCTTCATGTCAAAGACAGTGCGCCCCAAGGCTTTTGAGGAAACTGCAGAGCCTTCTGGATGCATCAGTGACACTGAGGGTGAATTTAGCAGCAAAATAAGACAGAGACTAAGGACACACGGACACTGCCAACACTGTGTGCTGTGAGGTATCACATTTATTATTAAGGTTCAGAACATGGAAGAAGTCCTTGGTGTTCTGTTGAGAAACTTGGACTCCTTCCTCTGGGGTCACACAACTGTCATACGCCAGGCAGTCACTCAGAAATATCTTGGCATTAGCCAATTTATGGAATTTTCCCTTCTCTCTGTTCTCCTGAGCCGGACTCTGGACATTGACTGTGGCATTCTCTTGGTCATTGGTTTTTGTTTTTTTACTACATTCCTTCCATGTGCAGTGATTACATTTTGGGTAGTCAGGGGCTGACTCGAGTGACCTGGAGGAAGCACAAGGAGAGCAGTTAGTCACCGCTGGTCTCTCCTGGAACTGCTGGTGGTATCCCTTCTTCCTTGTGGAGTGTCTAGGGAGGGGAAGTGGCTGTAGTGCTTGAGGCCAAGTTCCAGGAGGCCGGCAGTGCTGTGGGCATTGTGCCGGAGACACTGGTCCATTGGTGCCTGTCCTGTCCTCTGCAGATTGAACCTACAGGACTACTAAGAAAGCCAGTCCCCAGTTCCACCCTGCTTCCACCACCAATTGGAGTCTGATGGCCAGGAGGAGGGACCAAGAGGCCTGCCTTCCAGCTGCTCACCAGTTGCTCCTGCCATGGATTCATTGGGGCCTGAGGGACCTCGGTTCCTCATTAGCCATCCCCTGATCAATGGAGCCTGAGGGCTAGGGGATGGATTAGTCATCCGTTTGGTCATTATGGACCCTGGGTTTTTATATATTAGGATTATAGCAATATTAAACTGATATAGCAGTCAAGGTAATTTACCTTCTAATCCTTTATCATTAATCATCATATGTAATCTGTCCCTGGGAGCTTGTTTTCAATACTTTAAAATCCATTCCAATTTATTATTAATACTGAATAATAAACATTAATAAAATATGTAATTTTAAAAGACAATAGAGGAGATAAGCAATTGATAACTATTTTTTTAAATTTCAGCTTAAATATCACTTCCTCAAATGGGTTTTAACTGACCCTCCAATTTATATTAGGTACCTTTTGTTAGATTCTGTCACAGAAACCTGCTCTTTTTCTTTATAAATTATTCATATTGGACTAATTCGTGAAGGTGAAGCCATACTTTTTTTTAATCACTCTCCTTTAAAATCAAGCACCATATTTGGCAAAGAGTAGGTACTCCATACATATTTGTTCAGTAAATAAAAAGAAACAATTTGAGGCTCTAACTATTATTAGGGCACGTGTGATATTATCTGGTTAAATTTTCTTATACCACACTTCTCTGGCAGACTATTCTCTGTCAGGTGAAAAAACATTAACACCTTATATGCTAGTGTCTCTGGGTAGATTATAAAATTCACACATGTTCACTCTCTAAAAATAATGTCTTCAATGCCATTTACTCCTTGGTACATTAAGTGGGTTCTCCATATCACACAATGATGTAACATCTTTAGTGTCTTATTTTCACTGCACAGGCTTCCTGATGATTATTCTTTTTGTTTCATTTTACTTGTATTTATGTATTTTTATTTAAATCTTTATTGTTGAAATTATTACAACTGTCTCTCATTTCTCCCCATTGACCTTGTCTCTTGCCCCAGGCCTTCACCACCCTATTGTCTGTGTCCCTGGGTTGTGCACATATGCATACGAGTTCTTTGGTTGATCTCTTCCCACCTACCCACCCCTGCCTTTCCTCTGAGATTTGAGTCTGTTCCATGCTTCTTTGTCTCTGGATCTATTTTGTTCATCAGTTTATTTTGTTCATTGATTCCACATATGAGATCATGTGATACTTATCTTTCTTTGACTGGCTTATTTCACTTAGCATAATATTCTCCAGATCCCTCCATACTGTTCCCAATGACTTTGGAATCTAAACCATGTGCAAATATTTTCATCCACAAGAACAGATGAAGCATATCATATCAACAGAGAATCAGAGTAATTCAGTGGGCTTGGGAATGAGACAGTTGAGGATGTGTCTGTGAATCCCAATTCCACAACTTTATCATGCTGTTAACCTGAAAAACTGGGATGATAATATCTATTCCATGGAGCGGCTGGGAGGGTGAGTGAATTAATTATGAAAAAAATTATCAGTGAACTGTAGATTATTATATAAATATTAATAATTCTAGTATCTATATAGTTTGTAAAATGCATGTAGAATACATTAAATCATACATTAAAATTGTTCATAATCACTGTTAAAAATGCCCACTGCCATGCATTCTGGCTTATCTGAGTGTTTCTAAATTTAGTTCCTACAGTTAATAACTACAATGGCCCATGTGATATATTTTTTATTTCCAAATCTCTGGAACTGTATCTATACTTACTGAAGGCATTCCTACTGACTAGAAAATATAGAGGCTGAAGATCGCTGGTCTAATACAGTACCTGAAATACATGCTGAGCACTTCATTATTAGACTATTTAATCTTATTTAATGTTGCTAAATCCATGAATCATGTTATTTTGTCACTAATACATTGCCAAACTGACTGTGCTAATCATTTTCAAAACTGGAAGAAAAAAGTTACACAAGTACAGAGAGTCCCAAGCAAGATGAATCCCAAAAGACCCCACCAAGACATGTCATAATAACGTTGGCAAATGTACATGACAAAGAGAGAATCTTAAAGGCTACAAGAGAGAGACAGAGAGTTACATACAAAGGATCCCCCATCAGATTATCAAATGATTTCTCAAAAGAAACACATCAAGCTAGAAGGGAATGAAAGGAGGCATACAAAGTGTTGCAAAGCAAAGGACTGAATCCAAGAATACTCTATTCAGCAAGACTACCAATCAAAATTGAAAGGGAAATCAGGAGCTTTGCAGACAAAAAAAAGGGTAAAGGAGTTTATCACTACCAAGCACTCCTCATTAAAATACCAACAGCATATTTCACAGATATAGAACGAATGATCCAAAAATTCATCTGAAATAAAAAAAGACCTCGAATAGCTACAGCAATCCTGAGAAAGAAGAACAAAGTGGGATCTCAATATCAGATATCAAGCCATTTTACAAAGCCACTGTTCTTAAAACAGCTTGGTACTGGCACAAGAACAGACATATAAATCAATGGAATAGAATAGAGAACCCAGAAATTGACCCAAACTACTATGCCCAATTAATATTCGACAAAGGAGGCAAAAGCATACAATGGAGTCAAGACAGTCTCTTCAATAAATGGTGTTGGGAAAATTGGACAGATACATGCAAAAAGATGAAATGAGACCACCAACTCACACCATACACAAAAATAAATTTAAAATGAATAAAGGACTTAAATGTAAGATGGGAAACCATAAAAATACTAGAGGAATCCACAGGCAGCAAAATCACAAACATATGCTGAAGGAATTTTTTCACTGATACTGCTCCTAGGGCAATGGAAGCTAAAGAGAAAATAAACAAATGGGACTACATCAAAATAAAAAGCTTTTGCACAGCAAAGAAAACCATTAACAAAACAACAAGAAAGCCCCCTGCATGGGAGAACATATTTGCCAATGATATCACCAATAAGGGTTTAATCTCCAACATTTATAGGGAACTCATACAACTTAACAAAAGGAAGATAAACAATCCAAGCAAAAAATGGGCAATGGACCTAAATAGACACTTTTTGAAAGAAGACATTCAGAAGGCTAAAAGACATATGAAAACATGCTCAAAGTCACTAATCATCCAAGAGATGCAAATAAAAAAAATGATGCGGTATCATCTCACACCTGTCAGAATGACTATCATCAACAAATCAACAAACAACAAGGGTTGGAGAGGATGTGGAGAAAAAGGAACCCTTCTGCACTGCTGGTGGGAATGCAGACTGGTGCAGCCACTGTGGAGAACAGTATGGAGTTGCCTCAAAAAACTAAAACTGGAACTCCTATTTGACCCAGTGATCCCACTTCTAGGGATATATCCCAAGAAGGCAGAAACACCAATCAGAAAGGTTATATGCATCCCCATGTTCATAGCAGCACAATTTATCATAGCAAAGATCTGGAAACAGCCTAAGTGCCCATCAGCAGATGAGTGGATTAAAAAACTGTGGTACATCTACACAATGGAAAACCATGCTGCTGTAAAAAGGAAGGAATTCTTGCCATTTGCAACAGCATGGATGGACCTGGAGAACATAATGCTAAGTGAAATAAGCCAGTCAGAGAAAGATAAATGCCACATGATCTCACTCATTTGTGGAATATAGAGAACAACATAGATTGATGAACAGGAACAGATCCAGAGACAGAGAAACAGCGATCAGACTGTCAATCCCCACAAGGAAAGTAGGGGAGGGTGGGGATAAAGGGGAGAGAGATCAACCAAAGGACTTATATGAATACATGTAAGCCAAACCAATGGACACAGACAACAGGGGGATGAGAGCATGATTGGGTGGGAGGAGGGTTGGGGGTTATTGGGAGGATGAGAACACATTTGTAATACCTTAACCAATAAAGAAATTAAAGATACAAAAAAGAACCTGTGGGTTTACATACTGAATCTAATTTTTCTTAGTGAATTTGATAGAATGGATCAAATACAGAGTTTTTTTTTTTTACAGCATAAATCCATTGATTCAGGTTGCTAATTCACACTTAAAACCAAACGTCAGCCGAGACAAACATGTCTAAAATTCCTGATTCATTTTGTAAATTTTTGACAGCAGCAAGAAGTTTATATGTAAGCTCTTCTTGGCCTCATTTAAAAGAGTTAGAAGCAAAGTATTTCTCACACACCCTGCTGCCTTATGATGGGCCTATTTACCGCTATAATTCTTGTAAATGGAGAAAGACATTATATCGAGAGTAACCAAGTCACATAATATCTCGATTTCTCTGTTCTGTTGCCATTTAAAATTGTAATCGCTTCACAGATATTAAAGGGAAACATGTAGGGTGGCATGCAATGTGGAGGAACACATGTGTGAATTATCCCAAACTACTCAAATTTCTTACAGAAAAAAAGCAGATTAAGCTAAATTCTTTATGTGGGGAATAATGGTTCAAATAACTTAAAATTTTTTTGATCTTTTCATTTGCTTCTCTGGGTAAAAGTATATGTTGTCTCTCTTTTTTTAACCATAGTTAATCGAGTGAGTGGACTTATTCAGCTCCATAATAAAGAAAATTGTACCTTAGATGATGCTTTGGTATACATGTTAGCAATTTTCAGGAGCAAACCCAGATTTTTGTACTTCGGTGAGATGTGCCATGAGATGCACCTTTGGAGAGTCCAGTTAAAAATGCTGATATTGAGCCCTAGCTGGTTTGGCTCAGTGGACAGAGTATTGGGCCTGCAGACTGTAAGGGTCCTGGGTTCGATTCCAGTCAAAGGCACATGCCCAGGTTGTGGGCTCAATCCCCAGTGGGGAGCATGAAGGAGGTAGAAAATCAATGATTCTCTCTCATCACTGATGTTTCTATCTCTCTCTCCCTCATCCTTCGTCTCTGAAATCAATAAAAAGATATATTTTTAAAAATGCTGATATTGGAGTGCCTTTCTACACACCAAAATGTTGTGGGTTTAATTCCCGGGCAGGGCACAGAGCCAAGTTGCAGGTCAATCCCTGGTTGGGCACATATGGGAGGCAACCAATCAATGTTTCTCTCTCTCTTTCCCTTCCTCTCTCTCTAAAATCAATAAACATATCCTCAGATGAAGATAAAAACACACACAGAAAAAATGCTGATAAATAGTGCCTGGAACAAAGCAGCTGCTTGCTAAAGGTTAGAGCTCTCCCTTTGCCCATGTTCTCCTGCTTTTTGAGAACCGACTTGTATATTTTTTCTTTGGATTGCTTGCAGTAACAGTCATTTAAATTAAATTGTAACTAAAATGTGTTTTTCAGCCCTAGCCAGTTTGGCTCAGTGGGTAGAATGCTGGCCTGTGGAGTAAAGTGTCCCAGGTTTGATTCTGGTCAAGGGCATGTACCTTGGTTGCAGGCTCCTGCAGGAGGCAACTAATTGATGTGTTTCACTTCAGTGTTTCTCTCTGTCTTTCTCTCTCTCTTCCACTCTTCCTAAAAATCATATTCCCAGTTGAGGAACTAAAAATAAATAAATAAAAAATAAACTACAAAAAATAAAAATAAATAAAATGTATTTTTCATTCATACCATCAATATGAACTGTAGGTTGAAAATTTTGCCTTATTTCACAGACATCAATAATTTTTTTCTGAGATAGTTTTGTTTTAATTTTACATTGTTTTGAGAAGTTTCTCCTGATTTGGAGAATGGACTCATATTTTTCTTTGATGTAGTCTTACTTATTTATAGTAACAGTCATTTAAATTCAATTACCACTAAAGTTCATTTTTCTTCATAGTATTCATATGAAATTGAGGCTAGGAAATTTTTTTCATTTCACACACTTCATGTGTCTTCTGAGATAGTTTTTATTTTATACATCTGATACTTGTGGTGTGGACTGAGCTTTCAGACACTCAGCCAACACATCAAAGACTTTGAAATATCAAAGTTTAAAATAAAAATATAGTTATATTTTAAATGAAAAAGCACTTATGACTATTTCTATCCTTTAAAATTTCATTTTAGTCCTTTTGACTTCAAATATAAAGTAAAATTAAAGCTTCCACTGATGTGATAGAGGAATTTACAGTTTTAGGATACTTCAGTATAATATTTCCTCATGAAAAATAGAACCAATGTTTACAAAAATGGAGTGAGGATGGCTAGACTAATTAAGTTAATGTATTTAATATATTTTAAAAGTGAGCAGTAAAATTAGTGCTGGGTTTTGTGGCTTAGCATGTAATTGTCTGAGTAATCCATTAAGACAAAATTATCCTCTGTGCAAGCATCTCTTTAATTAGGAGGTCATTTACTAATGGCCTTTTAAGCTCCCAAAATGTATTTTTTGGAAATATTTTTTCTAGAGTTGTGTTTTAGATCTTTTATACAATCATACCAATTATTAAAAAATTATTTCATTTCAGTTTTCTCAGAGGTAAAATATGAATAATCATAATATCTACGGCATAGCATTTCTATCTGATAACTGAATGATATGCTATGTAAAGCACAATAATTGTACATAGTACATCCTCAATAAATAGTAGCTATAGTTAATATAATCACACTGTCTTTCATTTCTTGCTCCATCCTGAGTCTCATCCTCCTTTAATAAGAAATTAAGATTAAGATATCAAGTTCAGAGATAACAAGTCCAAGTTCACACAGCTAAGGAGACCCATGAGAATACAAAACCACAATCTCTTACCATCTCTGCCTGCCATATCCTGTAGTGGGCAAGTGATATTTTAAAGAACTGGCCAAACCTAAACTTCCCAGATCACCTTCTTACCTTTTCCTCGACTCCTCTTTCTTCAACCTTATGAACAAATTCTTGTCTCTGTTCACCGCAGACCCCTCATTATCCCTGAGTACGTGATGAATTTGCTCCTACATTCCTGGCCTCCAGGTTTGCCCATTTCTTGAACTTCAATGCCATTGTCACCTCCTTTGCCCTACTCTCTGCTGCTTCTCCACCTCCTTAAACATATGTGACTGTAAGAACATTATTTGTTTATCTTTCCAGTTCACTGAGTTTCTCTAGGACACAGATCAGAGTTTACTCATTTTCAACCCCCTAAAGTCTGGCATCTGATTGAAACTTATTCTCCGTTTCTTTTTTTTTTTTTTTTTAAATATATTTTATTGATTATTTTACAAAGAGGAAACGAGAGGGATAGAGAGTCAGAAACATCGATGAGAGAAACATCGATTAGCTGTCTCCTGCACACCCTTCACTGGGGATGTGCCCACAACCAAGGTACATGCCCTTGACCAGAATCGAACCTGGGACCCTTCAGTCCACAGGCCGACGCTCTATCCGCTGAGCCAAACCAGTGAGGGTTATTCTGCGTTTCTTAAAAAGAAGAATAAATGAATGAAAGAATGAGTGAAATAAATGTATTTACAGGCTTTTAAAGGTGAGAGATAAAGAGATGAGAGTTGGGAAGGTTCCCTGTGTTTCCTGTGCAGATTCTTCCACTGGGCTGCCCTGTTCAGTGAGTCTCCTGTGACTATCAGCACAGCCCCTCATGCTGTGGGTTACAGAAGGCTATTCCTGCCTTTGTTTCTAAATGATCACTTAAGTGACTCAAAGGAAGTTGGGATAGCTTTCCTGGGCAGACCTTACTGTGGTGCACATGACCTGTAAGTAATTAGCATCTAAAAACTTCCAGGATATATATTTTCTTTGTGTTGACACTGAAGTGTTTTCCAGCCTGGTGAACAGCAACATGCAAAAGAGGAACATCGGACCATGGGACACAGGACAATTTTAAGCAATTTAAAAAATGTATCAAGGGAAATGTTATAAAGCCATAATCATGACCAGCAAAGAGGCATCAGACCACACAACTGAGGACAACTCAATAATGTGAAATCAAAATATAAAGTACAAAGACAACCCATGTGAAGAATATTCAAGAGGCATTAAACTAGACAACACAAATGTTAAGAAAACTGGATTTCCAGAAGTGGCAAAACATGAGCAATTTAACAGGAACAGTTTGTGCAAATGAGCTGTACCCCTAGCACTGTGGTCTAGAAAAAGAAATTAAGAATTGTTGTTCTCACCCTTTACTGCTACTCTCTTTGGAACAGTAATTACTAGGCAAACTAAAAAAGAAGGGGCTGACATTTTAAAACCTCTACACTGTTGTGGGCAGTTTATATAAAACATCTCATTTAGTCCTCCCAACAGTTTATGAAGCAGGTATTATTCCTGTTGGCTCGGTGGTCAAATAATGTGTGTAAGGTCACATGGTGCAGTAGCAGATCCAGGATTCAAACCCAAATTTGACCTCAAATTTTACCCATTTACCTCACTGTGCTACCTGTTAGAATCTTCCAGAATAACCTCATAGTAGGAAATGTCTCCTATGATTTGGTGCCATTGCATTGAATCCAAAGACAGAATGACAGTGATGTTCCTAAGTAATGATATGGTTACATTAGCAGTTATAGAGCATGTATGTTCCCTTAAAAGAAAACTTTAAAATTGAGAAAAGTTATCATGAATATTGTAACCACACTCATGTACCCGCAGAACTAATCATTACGAACTACTATGTTTTATTTGCATAATTTTTCCTGTAAAGTAATACAGACTAAGTTTAAATCGCATTGTTGTTTTTCCTCTTCCATTCTCTCTCCTGACCCACTTCCATTGATAGAAACACACTAAACTGGGTGAGCTGCAGACGGCCAGCTGTGGGCTAAAATTCCTCCTTTCTTCTTCATAGTTTAGAGTTGTCACTTGGAAATGGCTGTCCAGCCAGCGGCTCCATGTCCATATTGCTCTTTTGTTTAGGTATGGCCTTAGGACTATTTCTGACCAATGAAATGATCAGAAGTCACTTCTTGCCAAAGCTTTTAAGAAGCAAGCGTGGGCGCGCACGGGGAGCAGAAGCTGCAGCTGGTGGCCTGTGGCCTGGCGAGCGACTAGACTCCAGCTGGGACAGGCGAGAACCGCTCTCCCTGGTCAGCCTTCGGAAGAGGAACCTGGGCTCCGGAGACGAGGAGAGACAACTACAAAGCCAGGGCCACGCGGCACATCTCCCTCATCAGGCACTCCCAGGGCCACACGGATGGCCCCTGGGAAAAGGACCGCACCCCGACACCCCTGGGTCATGAACAGGTTGAGCTCACTGCTCTCTGACTTGCAATCTTGGGGTTAAAGTTTAATGAAACTGTCCATTCCTCCATGACCTGCGCAGCAGAAAGCACCGACATCATCAGCAAACACCTGCCGGGTGTCTCCAGGGTCAGCACCGACCTGCCCTGCCGAGGGAAGGCGGCCCATGGAGCCTGGGGCTGGGCGCTGTGCAGTGTTCTGAAGACGGAGCCGGGGTCGAGGCCGCCTTCCGGAACACACCCACCGGGCAGATGTCCAGCAGCAGGAGGACAGTCACAGACCTTCAGATGCCAGGCCAAGGTCATCCGCCGCTGGCTCCGTCTCTCCCTCTGCAATGGCAGCATCGCCCACCTGGTGCTCCGGCCGGATGGGGGCGCTCAGGGCCCGGGGACACGGGGTTCATGCCTCCAGACAAGATCTCTTGCTCCTGGGCCCCCGCTTGCCTCACCCATGCCTGGCTCTGGCGTGGGAGCCGCCGAGGACATGAAACCTCACCTCCGTCCACTCCACAGGCTGCGCTGGGTCCCTTCATTTCTCTAGGAACAGGCGGAGGTGCAGTGGAGTGTCATTCTGGCCCAGGATGGAAAGGGGGAACCTGGTCCTGTGGCAGGGTGTCCTGCCCTAGTCTCAGGAGCCTGTGGGGTAAAGGAGACCTCACAGGTGTCACTGTGGGACCACAGCACCTGCAGTTGCCACACGACCCCTTGAGGCACTCAGCAAAGCCCGTGGGCACAAGGGACTTGGAGAACCCAGCATTTCCATCCATAACTTATTTCGTACATTCTTCACATCCTTAAAACCCTTCGTCACTTAAGTGTTTGTCCAATAAAGATTTTCCATCTGGTTCTTGCATTGAAAAACCAATGCCTCACTCCAAAGTCCTGCATCCTTGATGCCGTTGGGTATGAATGCACCTGTGTTTAGGCCTCTCTGGACGCAGAGGCACCTGAGCAGGTGAGAGGGGGTGCCACCTGCTGGTCTCAGGGGAGTGGGGCCAGGTGGGGACAGCCAGAAGAGAGTCCTTCCTGTTTAAGTAACATAGCTAACTGACAGCTCATTCTGTTTGCCTCTGGCTGTTAAACTTTTATGCTTATGGAATAAAATATTTGGACAATGATGTGTCCAGCCCAAATATTTACAAAAACAATACAATTTCTATGAAGTGGCTATGAACATTTTCTGCAGTGCAACTATATGGGATATCTGATCCATGTCTCTGTCAATTTTGGAAATAACTACAAAATAAAACTTTATTTTACTGGTTAAAAAAAAAAAGAAGCAAGCCCTAGTTGGTTTGGCTCTGTGGATAGAGCGTTGGCCTGCGGATTGAAGGGTCCCGGGTTTGATTCTGGTGAAGGGCATGTACCTTGGTTGTGGGCACATCCCCAATAGGGGTTGTGCAGGAGGCAGCTGGTTGATGTTTCTGTCTCACTGATGTTTCTAACTCTCTATCCCTTTCCCTTCCTCTCTGTAAAAAATCAATAAAACATATATTTTTTAAAAAAGAAGCAAGTGTGTTCCCTCTATATCTCTTTTCCCTTCTGTTGGCTGGATGCAGAGGACAAGGTCTAAGAAGATGTTAGATTTTAAAGATTGAAGGAATCTGAACCCCTAAATAACAAGAAAAATTTTCACTGTTTTATGAGCAAGCAATAAATTATTGGGTTAACCACTGAATTTTTAGAATTATTTTATTATATTACCCTGATTAATCATTCTTGTCAATTGCCTAGTGACTCTAATTTCCTTTTATTTTTATAGACATATTGCTCTACTTAACTTTTCTAATGAATCCCATTGTATACATACATTTCCTAATTAATTACCCTAATTAACCCAATATTTAGTCTTTGATATAGAGATGTCACCCATATTTTAATTAACCCAAATATTTTTCTAAATAATCAATTTTTATTTTGTGTAGGTATTTATAAATAAAATAACTTGTATTTGTATCTTTTTAAAGAAACAATACATAAAATATATAATATGAATATTGAGCTATGAATTTTTTTTTGCAGAAGAGTAGAAATCTTTCTATATTGATATAAGGAAATGTATCTGTATAAAAATAGAACATTTCCCCATCAGCAGATGAATGGATTAGAAAGCTGTGGTACATCTACACAATGGAATACTATGCTGCTGTAAAAAAGAAGGAATTCCCACCATTTGCAGCAGCATGGATGGAGCTGGAGAGCATTATGCTAAGTGAAATAAGCCAGTCAATGAAAGAAGAATACCACATGATCTCACTTATTTATGGATAATAAATACCATTATAAATTGATGAACATAAACAGATACAGAGGCAGGACAGCATTGAATTGACTGTCAAACTATAGCTGGAAGGGTTGGGGAGGAGTTAATCGATCAACTGAAGGACTTATATACATGCATATAAGCATAATCAACGGACACAAGACACGGGGGTAGGGGAGAACTGGGGAAGGTCAAGGGGAAAAATGGAGACTTATTTAACCCTCTTTGTAATACTTTAAGTAATAAAACAAAATTAAAAAAAATACCCTGGTCAGGAGGCAATCAATCCGTGTGTTTCTCTCACATTGATATTTCTGTCTTTCCCTCTCTCTTCTACTCTTTCTAAAAGTCAGTGGAAAAATATCCTTGGTGGAGGATTAAAAAATAAAAAAGCCAAGAGATGATTCCATCTTTAGCAAGTATCAAATATTCTAGAATGATGAGAAAATGTCACGATGCCATGCTTATAATTTAATTATAGGTACTAGCAAACAGGTAGGGAAAGTAGTTGAAGAGAAGAGAAGGTTCCCCTGCAGACCTTTGAAAAATATGATTTCGAAACTCCTTTTCAGACAAGAGTGAACTTGGGGTTGTTGACCTGACTTAGATCACAGGGAGCCCCAATTATACATCATACTGCAGGGTGCTCCAAGGGACAGAATTTGGAGCATAAAGCCAAGAGGACAGTCTGAATATTGTATTAGCATGAAGATGCTAGGCATGGAGACAATCCAGGTCTGAAGAATGGAACAGAAATTAAGAAAGAAGGTTCATGATGGAAGGGAGGAAGTAGGACAGGAAACACATCCTGAGTTCCCGGAGTGTGTCCACATAGAGCTCTGTGGTGACAGGACGCCAGGAGGCGCCTCAGGCACCTGGGACATACCGCACTGAGTCAGCTGCCTCTCACATAGCACTATAAAATGGCATGAAGACTGTCAACTCAATGCTGGAGGACACAGAGCACATCCTTTCAGAATAAAGAACTTGTAAAATGAAATAGCAGAATGTCTGCAAACAGCTCCTGGAACAGCGAGCACATATTCTGAAATAACTGCAATTGTCCCAACAGCAACAGTGAGATTGTGTGGATGTTAGAGACTTCAAGCCTGTTTTGCTTTCAGTGATTGTCCACCCCTCTCCCTGTATTAATTTTAATGAGTTAATCACATCACAGTTTTGTGTCAGAGTTGTACTTTTTGTGTCCCGCATGTGTCAGTTCACAGCTGGGACTTTTAAAGCCATTTGTTGGCAGCATTATGCAACTTTATAATCACAGCTTTTTTTTTTTTTTTTAGATGAAATCCAGCCTTTTCCTATTCAGTGAACATTCTGTCTTTTTTATTTAGGAGCTTCCCCAGCATTGGAACTCTATGTCCGTGTGTGTGTGTGTGTGTGTGTGCGCGCGCGCACGTGTGTGTAATTCTTAGTTAAATACAAAAAGGATGAGGCAGGAAAGGGTGAAATGAGGAGCCTGAGGCATGGCCACCAGGGAGGAGGGCAGCGTGCTGTCACAAAGTGTCCGTGTTTCAGTTCATGCTGCAACACGGACAAAGCAAATTGGATATTGCTCTTCCACTAAAAGGCTAGGACAACAGAAGATAAGAAATTGGTAGGAGGAATTTTGCCAGGAGCTGGGAGAAAACAAGCACCCTTAGAAACACATGGAAGACAACTGCTCCTCATGTGACAGTTGAGCAGGTACATCATTAGAGACAGAAAGCGAAGACCCTGATCTTCACAGAGCAGGAGCCACGTGAAACACACACGAGGGGAATCAGCAGGATGTGGGCTACGCAAGGAGAAAGAATAGGGGCTGCATCAGAACAGGTGGGTCTTCTATATGCGGCTCATCCTCCACGTCTCATACTCAGATGAGCTGTTTAGTAAAAGTAGGTATATTTCATAGCATGGTGTCAGCCATCCTCAACTAATCTAGCATTTTCATTAAAACCTCAAACATGAATTTTGAGCTTGTTTCTATTCTACGTGTGGGGTAGGGAGGAATCATCAATTTACTACATAATGGACCTCTGAGTATTGAATGTTTTTGCTTTAACAACTGCTATGCCAATTCGGACACGCAGAGTGATCTGTTTCTACTTGAAAAAAATTAAAATATGTCATTATGATATGAACATTAATTTTCTCTCACTGATTTTTTTTCTGCCATTTGAGTAGCTCAAAAGAGCATAATGAAAATCAGGATCTAATCATGTGCTAGCTTCAAGTGTCTTTCCAGTGGAGTTTCATCTTTGTGGGCACAAGAAATAGGATGACACATGCATAATAAGGGCTACCTATCTCTTATTAGAGGCACAGTGGGGGTCCATCCATAAAATCTCCATTAGTTTTGAGGTTTTATGGACAATGTTCCTTAGGAGTATGGATTGGCTCACAAACCACATGTGAGATAGTCATCCATTACAAGAAACCCTCTACAACATATTGGTCTTCCTTAAGGTACTTATTAGGTCCATGTCCTGCTTCTCCTCCTTCACACTTAGCACAAGCTCACAGAGGCTGTCCTAGCTTCGGGATTACAATGCATCCTCACATGGCACTGCATGCTCTTCCTATTGGAGCAATTAACTTACTGTCTTATGATTTCCTATTTAAGTACCCATACTATACGGCAAACCCTTAGGGATAGACTTGTTCATTCTTGCATACTGCCTGCTACAGGCTAATGATAGTGAAAGCTGCAATTTGGTAAGCACTCACTGCTAAATGTTCTATCCTTCACAACTTGGAGAGAAGATATATTATTATTCTCAATTTACAGATAAGAAAAGTGAAGCTTAGGAAGAGTTAAAAGTTTGCACAAGGCTATTCAGCTAGTACTGTCAGAATTAACATGGAAAACTAAGCATGTCATCCTCCAAAGACCATGTTCTTAATTAAGGATGAGCCTGGGTACACACAGTTAAGGGAGTGTTGGTGGAATTAAAAATTGGCAATGTAGATTTAACATTAACACAAGTATCCTAGACTTGTTACTCAAACCAATTTATATATATTCATAAACACTGACTAAAATATCTCATAATAATTGCTTGTTTCTCTCTAAAAATAGATACCATTTTTCCTATTTTCTGATAGGGACTATTTGTAGTTTTTTTTTTTTAGTTAAAATAATTCAAATGATAGCTACTACTTATTGAGCCCCTACCAAATAGCATCCTGTACCTGTTTTGTTACATGCATTACTTTTCATTTATTTTTTTAAAAAAATCCTCACCTGAGGATATTTTTCCCTTGATTTTTTTAGAGAGAGTGGAAGGGAAGGGGAGGTACAGAGAGAAACATCGATGTGAGAGACAAATTGATTGGTTGCCTCCCTCACCGGCCCCAGCCAGGGCTGGATCGAGCCTGCAACCGAGGTACATGCCCTTGACCAGAATCGAACCCAGGACCCTTCAGTTCTCAGGCTGCTGCTCTATCCACTGAGCCAAACTGGCTAGGACTGCATTACTTTCTAACTTGTTCAATGTTTGCCTTTGAGGATGGAGACCATGTATTTCTCACTTATTCCTATTTCTGTCTCCCTTTTCCTCCATCCAGCATGGCATGCTTAATAGATGCTCAATAATTATTTGTTGAAAGAATATGCCAGTTGTATAAGTATACTTTCATATTTAATATTCACAGCAATCTTGGGGTATTATTGTAGATAATTTAAATAACTTGCACAGTGCCCCCCCCCCCTTCCCCTCCATTCTGTTTGGTCCTGTGGCTCACCAGAATCACACTGCCTCTCACAAGCAGGCCTTCCTCTGTGAGGCCTTTTGAATACAGACTTCCAATTTTCTATGAGGGTACACCATATATGATGCCACAATAATAGTAGAATAATATTTTCTCTCTCAGTTGATATCAATTGCTATGGGGGAAGCACTATTTTTGAACAGCATATTTCTGGAACTCTATTTCCTGAGACTATCTTGGTTACTTGTTCTTGGGAATCATAGAATAGTTTCAGAGGTGACCGGTTGTAAGTAATTCTGTTTTGCTACCATTGACAACAAACTATCTGGTTAATTCCCTCAAAGTTGTATTTTATCGGATAATAAGCAAATAGAAGAAAGCGAAACAAAACAAAAACACAAAAACAGAGTGGGGAAAGGAAATTGATGGATAACTAGGGTCTGATTTTTTTTTCACTATTCCAGCAAAGCAAAAATCCAATCTTACTAGATATTCAGTATTTCGATAGCAATTTCTAGGAAGAAGGTTACTGTGAAATTCCAGGACAAATACATGGTCCTCAAATGGCCCAAAACAGGAAAACCAATCTAGGGCTGCGCTGAGTTCTTCCTGGCTTTGAGATGATGCTGACCTCTGAGTTAGCTCCATCTCGACAGGGAGTGGGGAGACAGACTCTGCATGGAAGGAGCTGTTTCTCCAGCCTCCGTCCTCCCTTCACCCCCATACACAGCAGCTGTCACCCAGATTCTTAGCAAAAGCATTGCTGAGCTGGTTTTAAGTGTCACACCCACTGACACCTGGAGAAATCTAAGTAAATAAAAAGTAAGTTAAAAGTAATACTGTAAAAAGAGGATAATAACACTGCTGCCCAATTGGGCTAACTTGTTGTGAGAAGTCAGAGATACATTATAACATGTAGTGCATTGCCTGGAACAAAGAAAGAAGCCAAGCATTTTGTTTTCCCTTTCCCTTTCCCAAGCCTCTATCTAAACCTACTCCTTAGCTATATGAATTCAGTGTTTCTTACCTGGGTTGCCTGCTTTTTGTTTCTCCATATCCCAATCAGTCCTGTGTTCTATGGAAGAATATAGCTCAAATCATGTCACATTCCTAATCAATAGTCTTTCATTATTTTACTGCCTGAAATAATGCTGAGAATGGAAGCCAAACTGCTTTGCTAGGGACTGAAGATTCCAGTGTGCTTCTTGGATTTTACTTTTTTCTATTTCATGACTCTCATGGGTCAGCCAAACTGAACATCTTGTTCTTTCAAAAGTGTTCGCTCCAGCCTGGCTGGTGGTGCTCCGTGGTTGGATGTCAACCCAGGAACCGAGAAGTCTCCTGTTTAACTCCCAGTCAGAGCACATGCCTGGATTGTGGGCTCCATCCCCAA
>PVJC01026390.1:0-10249 GCA_004026665.1 Murina feae
AATTGCATCAAAAATAATAAAATACCTAGGAATAAACTTAACCAAAGATATAAAAGACCTGTACTCTGAAAATTATAAAGACACTGAAGAAAGAAATTGAAGATAAAATAAATAGAAGCATATTCTGTGTTCATGGGTAGGAAGAATTAACATCATTAAAATGTCTATACTACCCAAAGTAATCTATAGATTCAATGCAATTCCTATCAAGAGACCAATGGCATAATTCACAGAACTAAAACAGATATCCCCCAAATTTGTGTGGAACCCCAAAAGACCCTGAATAGCCACAGCAATCTTGAGAAAGAAGAACAAAGTTGGAGGAATCACACTATGTGATATCAAACTATATTACAAGGCCATAGTTATCAAATAGCATCATATTGGCATAAAAAGACATATAGATGAATGGAATAGAATAGAGAGCCCAGAAATAAACCCATGCTTTTATGGTAAATTAATATTTGACAAGGAATGCAAGAACATACAATGGGGGTAAAGACAGTCTATTCAGTAAATGGTGTTGGGAAAATTGAACAGATACATATGAAAAAGAAAAAGAAAAATACACCGTCTTCTTACACCATACATCAAAATAAACCCAAAGTGGATTAAAATTTAAATGTTAGACTGGAAACCATAAAAATACTTAGAAGAAAACATAGCCACTAAAATCTCAGACATTTCTTGTAAGAATATTTTTTCTGATATATCTCCTTGGGCAAGGGATA
This sequence comes from Murina feae, assembly GCA_004026665.1. Taxonomy (NCBI): domain Eukaryota; kingdom Metazoa; phylum Chordata; class Mammalia; order Chiroptera; family Vespertilionidae; genus Murina; species Murina feae. The sequence continues at coordinate 732 of PVJC01026390.1, forward strand.
CAAAAGAAAAAAATAAACAAATGGGACTACATCAATCTAAAGGGTTTTTGCGTAGCATAGGAAACCATCAACAAAATGAAAAGACAAACTACTGCATGGGAGAACATATTTGCCAATGACACATCTGATAATGGGTTAATATCTAAAATTTATAAAGAACTTATACACTCAACACCAAGAAAACAACCGAGTTAAAAAATAGGCAAAGGATCTGAATAGACACTTCTCCAAAGGGGACATTCAGATGGCTAACAGACATATGAAAAGATGCTTAATGTCACTAATCATCAGAAAGATGAAAATTAAAATCACAATGAGATAGCACCTCACACCTGTCAGAATGGCTATCATTCAATAAATTAATTAATGATTGGTGAGATGTGGAGAAAACATAACCCTAGAACACTGCAGATTGTTACAGCCACTGTGGAAAGCAGTATGATGTTACCTCAAAAAACTGAAAAATGAAACTGCCTCATGACCCAGCAATTCTAATTCTGGGGATATATCCAAAGAAACCCAATTTGAAAGAATATATGCACCCCTATGTTCATTGTAGCATTATTTACGATAGCCAAGATTTGGAAGCAGCCCAAGTGCCCATCAATAGAAGAGTGAATAAAAAAGCTGTGGTATATTTGCACAATGGAATACTACTTTACCGTAAAAAAGAAGGAAATGTTACCCTTTGTGACAGCATGGATGGACCTGGAGAGCATTATGCTAAGTGAAATGAGCCAGTCAGAGAAAGACAAGTACTGTATGCTTTCACTTATATGTGGAATCCAATTAACAAATAAAAACTAACGACTAAAATGGAACAGACTTATAGAGAACAGACTGACAACTGCCAGAGGGGAGGGGGTTGAGGAACTGGGTGAAAAAGGTAAAGGATTTATGCCAAAAAAAAACACCTAAAAATTAAAAATTTTAAAAAAGATCAGCCCAGTGTTGCTGAAGCAAGCAATTTAGAAGCTGAAATCCAGTTTTTACCATGAAATCTCTTGATTTTAAAAGTTGGCAACAAGTTCAAAATTTTTAAGAACATCATGTTGGCCAAACAAAACACATCTGTAGGCCAGATCTATCTCAAGGGATGACAAATTGCAACTTCTGGGAATAAAGTAAAACTGCCAATGTGGGCGAGTCAGGCTGATTTCTCTTTTCATTCCTCCAGGAAGCAACACTAGCATTGTCTTGCTCTTCCCCACACCCTGCACCCTCCCTCCCCCTGTGTGTGTGTGCATGCATAGGGGAAATGGCCCCAAAGGGGGTTCTCTTTCATTATTTGTCCCAGCCCCATTTCTGATCCAAGTCAGAGACTAGGATTGAATTCTCAACTGTTTCTCTTTCACTCCTGGGAGAGCTAATCGCTTGCCCAAAGCTATTATATAATGGGAGAGGGAGACATCCAACCCTAATGGGGGTATTCGCTGTCAGGCAGAGAACCACGATTAGAAGATCTGGAGGAAGCAAGTGTCCCTGCTGATGGCTTCAGCTGCTCTGCTGAACAGAATGAGTGACTCAGACTTTGCTCAAAGTGGGTACCCAGGGTCCAGGCTGAGAGACGGATGCAGGAGAGGAGATGGTCACTGTGAGAGAGCAACAGGCCTTCCTTTGTGTTCTTAAGCAAGGCAGCTGGGAGACAGGAGCCTGGGAGCCTCAGGAACTATTGTGCTCCAACTCACAGAAAGTCTTTGTCACTGTGCTAGCGACCCCAGAGGCTCAGGTGGGCCTTAGTCGCGCACGCTCCCAACTCTAGCTCCTGCCCTCCTGACACCACGCCTCCATGGCTTTGTAATATGTCCTACCTAGCCTATCTCCCTGCTCCAGTCTTCCTCCTCACTCCCCATCCAATCCATCCTGACCACTCCAACACCTTCTTTTTACTGATGCTCCAGGACTTTCTTGAACTGTGTTGATCATGACCTTACCACAGGCATGCAATACATGTCTACATCACTACAGTCTGGCAATCCAGAAGGGGTTGGCAAGAGGACAGCTAATGTCTATTGATCTACTATGTGCTGTGTGTCATGCTGTATTTATGTGGTATTTTTTTTACCCTCCTAACCAGCCTTTCCTATTAGTTAAATCACCTCCACTTCCCAGATGAGGATATGAAAGCTAGAAGAAAGCCTGGTCCAGGTCCCCAGAGGGGAGCTGGGGTTGGAATCCAAGCAGTAGGGTTCCATGCTTTCTCTCCACCATGGCTGGCCTCCTGCCCAGAGCATTCCCTGCACTCCAGGCTCATTATCAAACTGCTCACGTCATGTCCTCACTTACATGTCTCACAGGCATCTGGAGATTCACACATCCAGACACCCTACCTTTCCCTGCCAAACCAGCTCACCCTGCATCTTCCCCATTTTATGAAATAGCACCTTATATCTGCCGGCCTCAAATCTCAGAGTCATCCCTGCTTCCTTTTCTTCTCTCAACATCCCAAATATATTCCAGCAAGATCTCTCCAGGATCCAACTACTTCTCATTACTCCCACGGCCACCATCCTGGCCCAAGCCACCATCATCAATGCTCACATTACTGCAACAACCTCCTGAGAGGTTTTCCTGTTCCTACATTCCCTTCCCTTCCCTGTCTATTCTCAACAGAGCAGCCAAAGGACCCTTGTAAATAGGCCACCATCTTACTAAGCCATACAAGGGCCTGTACTTTCTGTGCCGTTACTTCTGCTCTCATCTCCACCCCTTGCTCATTCAGCCCCTGCAGGTGCCTCATTCCGGGGCTCTGCATCCTGCTATTGTCTAGAATACTCTTTCTCCAGATGCCCTCCTGGTCTAGTTCCATAATTAAGGCAATAGATCCAAAGTGTAGAAACTTTATCCCTTGGAGTCAAGACGACTTTCTCACATTGGTGCCTGGAAAAGAGCTAGCTCATGTGTTCCCATGTCACTCGTGGCCAGTGGTCAAGGCACATGGGCTCTGCCTCAGCTGACGGGGTAGCTGTCTTGTTCTGCGGGGTATAAAGGACTGAAGGGAAGGGACAAAGCATTGCAAGTGGGTACCAATCACAGGCTCTGCATATCACAGCTCTCCTAGGGCAGGCACTCAGCAAACAGGTGTTAAGTTAAACGAACCAGCAGCTGCCTTCTTGGTGTTCTGCTTGTTCAAATTGACAAACTGGGAATTGATGGATTTGCCAACATTACTGATACTATTAATTGTAGAGGCTTTTTGTGTGGCTTCTCCTTCAGCAAACTCAGAATTGTCCTTTTTATTCCCCTACACCACAACTCAAGATGAGGGAAAGGAAGACTTTTTTTCAATTTCTCTTTTATTTGTTACATACTTCCCTAATAACTTAATAGGATTTTATTTGATCTGTGTTTTAAAATGATTATGCACATGGTAAGACTAAGAGTAATGATTGCCATATTCATTATTTTGCTACTTTATGCTGATCCAGAAGAGTTTTTTAAGAGTGATTTGAAATACATTTCCCATCAATAAACACTTAAGGGGGTGGTGACATCCTGAGAAAGAGGAAGCAGCAAAGTAGAAAAGGCACAGACTTTCAAGTTTAAAACACCTGGGGTGACTCCTAGGTCTGCCACCTTGAGCTCTGTGACTCTGAACAAATTCCTTAATTCCTCTAACCCTCATTTCCCACATGTAAGATGGGCAAATAATGTTTATTTACTTGGGGTTTAAAGAGTCATGCAAAGTGCCTATCTGAAATATAGTAGTAACTCAATAAGCAGTGACTAGCATAATCCTATCTAATAAAAGAGTAATATGCAAATTAGGCATCACTCCATCACAAAGATGGCCACCCCTATAGCCACAAGATGGCGGCACCCATGGCCACAAGATGGCAGCACCCAGTCCAGCTCAGCCCCATCACTGAAGTGGTCAGGCCTGTTAGCCAGGCAGGTGGCAGAGGAAATGGGGGGCCCGAGTGGTGGAACAGGTGATCAGAGGCTTCAGGCACGGGCTAGGGCAGAGCTGGTGATTGGAGGGGGTAGGGGCAGAGCTGGTGATTGGAGGGGTATGAGGGTGCCAGAGGCCTCAGGCCTGGGCAGCGGCAAGGCCAGAGATCACAGGGGCTTGGGCTCCACAGAGCCAGCGATCGGAGGGACAGGGGAGGAGCCTGCAATTTCAGGTGTCTGGGTACTGGTGGAGCCAGCAAAGCATGGGCTTGAGGGTCCTCTGCTCAGGCCTGCAGCCTTGGCCAGAGGCTGCAGTGGGGCAAGGGTGGAGCTGGCGATGGCAGGGTGCAGGATCAGAGCCGGTGATTGCAGAGGCCTGGGCTCTGTGAAGCAGGTGATCAGAGGGGTTTGGGGGTCCCCTGCCCAGGCCTGCATTCTCGGCCAGAGGTTATAGGCCTGGGCAAGGGTGGAGATGGGATTGAAGGGGAAGGGGTAGAGCCGGTGATCAGAGTAAACTACAGAGGAAACACCTTTTCTGACCGTTCATTGGCTAAGCTCCCTGTATGCCACTAGTAATATTCTTAGTAACTTAGGTAATAAGAATCCCTGAAGGTGATCTAGGGTTTTTCCACCACACTCCTGGAGAAAAAAATTAAGGTCCACTGCTGGAGGGCTAAGAAATGTCATATCCTGCCCTAGCCTGTGTGGCTCAGTGCATAATGCCTCAGCCTGCTGACTGCAGGGTCTGGGTTCAATTCTGACCAAGGGCATGTATCTAGGTTGCAGGTTCCTCCCTGGCCAGGGCCCAGGTCAGGGCATATGCAGGAGGCAACCAATCAAAGTGTTCCTCTCACTTTGTTGTTTCTTTCTGTTTTTCCCTTCTCTTCCACATTCTGTAAAAATCAATGGAAACATATCCTCAGGTGAGGATAAAAAAGAAAGAAGAAAGAAAGGTCATATCCTATGAAAGACACATCTTGAAAATGCCTAAAGAACATTGTCATTTTTTCATGGTGAAGGGACTGGAGTCCCGTTGATGAAAACACCTTGGTGGCTGTGGTGACTGGCAGTGGCTGCAGAAGTGGAGTTATGGGGCTGGTGGCTTCCCCTGATTAGTCTGGATGCCTCCCACAAAGGGAGGCCAGACTGCAGCTTAGGCCCGCTCCTCAAGGGGAGCAGGGAGTGGGCCTAAGCCATCAGTAGGACACCACCTTAGGGCTTCCAGTATGTGAGAGGGGCCAGGCTGGGCTGAGGTACCCGCCCCCCCCCCCCATGCATGAATTTCGTGCACCGGGCCCCTAGTTATATATCAGGCATAATGTTAGACACTGTGAGTTCAAAGAAAAATACTACACAGTATTTGCATTTGAGGAGACTAACGTGAAAATAGTAAAACCATCAAGCCACATTATCAGAGGAAGTTAGAAGTATGAGCCAAGTGTTGGGAGAACTCATTACCCTGCCTGGACTAATCAGGGAAGTCTTCTCAGAAGAGGTGAAATCTGAGCTAAATCTAGGAAAATGAGTGACACTGGCCTATCATACTAGTTATGAAGGCCACATTCGAAGGCCCCAAGGATGCAAGTGCATGGTAGTTGCCAGAAATATTGAGTTCAGTGCAGACTTTGTCCCAAGTGACACTGACAGGTAAAGAACAGAGCTGAAGTGAGACCGAAGAGGAAGAGAAATGCTCGGGGTGAGGGTGGGGGTGGGGGAAGGGGTGGTTGGGTAGGGTTAAGCAGAAGGTGCTGGGGATAAAACCCGAGACACCTGACTTCTAGTCCATTACCCACCTCTGGGGTTCAGTAGGGCTAAGCCATGGCCTTGGGGGTCAGAGACAAGTGGGCACTGAGAAGCCTGATGCCAACACAGAGGAGCAGGAAGGATAAAGTTGACAATGGAAGGCTCAAAGTCACCTGCTAACATAGATTCCATGACCATCATTCTAAAGCGGACCACTACTCCCAGCCTACCAGTCACACTGTCACTTCCTTAGCATGTAAATGTTTGGAAGTTACTTTGTATGTTTATTTGCTTTTCTTTTAAATAACTGTCTCTGCCCACCCCCCCAAAGCATATAGCTTCTGTAAGAGTAAATGTTCACACTTGTCTTGCTCTCCACTGTGCAAACAGCACTCATGGGCGAGTGAGCCGTGTGTAACACAGCAGCCTGAAAGGTGCTGGGAGCCTTTATGTTTTTCTTGCCATTTATTGAATGTTTTCAGTTTACACTTTTACTTGTGCTGGCCCAGATAGGTTCTCATCATTGCAGGCGTCCTTGATTCTTCTTTTGAAAGAATGGAGGGTGTAGCTTTTAAATGCATCACTAATATTTCATGACTCTTTTAATGCAAAGCACTAGAATTCGTTATTGTGTATGAGATAAAAACAAACACATCCGTCATCCTCTTCCAAAACAGTCCCATTTGAGCTCCCTGAGCCCACCCTCGAGCAGGCCCCAGCCTTGCTAGTTAAATCTTGATCGTGTTACTTGGAAAAGACTCAAGTAACAGCAACACCATATCTAGGAATACCACTCCTCTGGTTTCACAGCTTGGTCCTGAGCACGGGGCCATTTCAGAAACGTTCCGAGTTCTGATTGGATCATTATTTTCTATATTTCACTTGCTCTACCTGCAGCTTCTTAAATAATATCTCTCTGGTTTCAGAACGTTAGGTAAGGTCATTATTCCTTATTTGGATTACTTTTTCTCCCCAAGTTTAAACCCGTATTCCCTGAGGTCATATTACATGGCCACTCACTTAGCTAGCAGAAACCATATGTGAAAAAAAATCATTAGCACTTTTGTGTAGTCATGGGTGAAGTAAATATCAGTTAGTAAGTAAAAGAGGTCAGAGCTTGGGCAAGCCCCCCCCTCCCCTCTGGGAGTCAGCTGAGGCTCTTGAGTATGAACTTGAACCCTAAAGGTCCTCACCTTGGAGCATCCAAGGACTTCTTACATCACCATCAACTGCACACTCCTTGCTCTCATTAGCTCCCATCTTCTGCTTCAAAACCGCTGGGGAAAATGTCCCCAGCCATTCCAGCCACCCCTGCCTCACTTGTTAATGAATCCCAGAAAGAAAATTCAAAACAAACTTCAAATTCAAAAAAATGCAGGCCAAGCTTTAGGCAGCCAGAAGCCCCGGCTCTTGACTTGGGCGGGGCAGAGAGTGGTGTAGGACGCTCTTAAAGTAGAATCAGCTCAGAAAATGGTCCTAAATAAGCACACTTGACTCCGTTTCCAAATATGCCGACATGTTCCCATAGAGTAGATCCACAGTGATGTGCAGGATGGAGAAATGTTTGGCCTATCTGCGCAGCGTCAATTTTTATTCTGGGGAAGGCAGGGAAGAAGTGGACATTCTTTTACCTGACATTAATGGCTCTCCTTTTCTGTTTTTTCTATTAGTTTACAGACTTAATCCTGTAAGACAATCTGTGGCTACATCCATTTGTCCTTCTCAACACTAATTAATAACTTACAATTACAGCCAACACAGTACACTTACTCTGGACCAGACACTATTCTATGTACTTCGTCCATATTAATCCATGCAGTACTACATCATCCCAATGAGGAAGACCCCCTATCACCATTTTGCTAATGAGAAATTAAGGCACAGAGAGACTAAGTAACTTGCCCAAGGTCACACAGCTGGTAACTGGGAGAGGGGGCAGCTGGGATTTGAACCTAAGGCAGATAGACTTTTAGTTGCGGCATGATCCTCAGGATGTGATGCATCCTAGTGTCTGGTGATTCTGAGATGACTGCAATGTGAGAGGCAGAGAAAAAGCAAGAGAAATTAAGAACAGGTTACTTATAACTGTATTCTCTTTACTATGTTTTTTCACTGACAGTTCAGTGGCTGCTCTGCATGGGCTGGTGAGTGTGGCCTGTTCTGATTAAGTCGGCGGCATCTTCAGGCTGCAGTTGACAAGTATGAGCTGTGAGCTTCCAGCTGCCTGTGCCTTCGCATCTGCTCCGACAACAAGGCCATTGTGGTGCTGCTTGCTCGGTGGGTCTGTGGGTGGGGAGGCAGCTGCAGTGATCCTCACATGCCCTTGGGCTTGCTATCTTCCTGCCATTCTTCCTCCCTGAAAATAACCCAATTCTCTCTCAGAACGGGTGTGGCCCTGAGCATCCTAGGTGGCAGAAGCTTAAAACGATCCTGTCTGGGTGTGTGGGCCCCTCTAGGGGATTTACTCATTCCTCCTCTAGAGGGAGTCCAGGCATTCATGTTCAAGTACTCAGTATAAATCACAGCAATTGGGGGAAAGCAGGATTTATCAGGAGAAAAGAGGTTTAGCTGTCATCCCGGGCTGGTGAGGAGCATACCTTCTCTCCTGTTAGTCAGAAATCAGAGGAGAAACCACCTGTCTGTCCTTTGTTCAGTGCTTGGTCTTTATCACTAGGCAGGGCCGTGGGGTGGGGTTTATCCTGTTCATCTCTGCCTCAGTTGGGTCATATTACCCCCATTTTACAGATGGGAAAAAACGATGCTCAGAGGCATTAAGTAATTTGTCCAAGATGGCACCACACTAAAGCAAAGGAGCTGAAAGTCGATCATACCTGCCTGGGATTTTGTTGTTGATTTAAACCCTGTGTATCACTGTCAAGGTATCTTATGATAATACTAGTAGCCTTGTGCACGAATCTGTGTGCCAGTAGGTCGCTGCCACCCTCCTGTAGCTCTCCGCCTCCTGCTTGCTTGCTGCCCTACCCCTTCCTGTAGCTACCCCCGTCCCTTTCCCCCCGCCCCCACCTCATAGCTTGCTGCCTTACCCCCTCCTGTAGCTCTCCACAGCCCACTTGTACATCGCTGGCCCACCCTCCCACTGATCCGTGATCTGGTCGTGACGCGTTTGGTCGTTAGGCTCGAGTAATGGCTAATTAGCATATTCCTCTCTTATTATATAGGATAAATAACACACATGGTTCTTAACATGGGTCAGGTGGTTCTAAGCACTTTATTCACTTAATCCAAATAAGAACCTAATGAGGTAGATGTGATTATTATCCCCATTTTGCAGATGTGGAAATGTAATACAAAGCTTCATTTGCCCGAGGCACACAGAATCTAGGGTGACCAACCACCCCCATTTGCCTAGGGATGACTGGGGTCTTGGGATGTGAAATTTTCAGTTTCAAAATGGGGCCAGTCCCCGTCAAACCAGGACAATTGGCTACCCCTTAAGTGGCAGAGACTGAGCTTAAGGTCAGAGTAGCAACTCTAAAAAATATGCTCTTCACCGTGGTATGCCCCTCCCCCCCGCCCCCCGCCTTTTCTTATGTTTTGCCTAAAGATTTAATAGAAACAGAGGCAAGTTGGGTGGGGGCATTTTCGGTTTCAGGTCCATCCAGCGTGTGCTCGCATGACAGCATTTTAGAAGGGCTTCCAGAGGGCCACCCCAAACTGCTGCATCAGCACATCTCTCCCAGCAGCCCTTGCAGGTCCACACTGCATGAAATCCCAGGGCTCCCAGAATTACAGAGGAATCCACTTTAGCTAGGAAGAGCCCAGCTGATAGGCAGGAGGGCCTGATAAATACCAGTGCTGCTCCCTGGGGTGACACCTAAGGATTCCAGCCCTGAAACAGATGTGAAATTGACAGCAGTTCATGA
>PVJC01026390.1:10349-24146 GCA_004026665.1 Murina feae
AGAAGGTGGTATGGCATTTGAGTGGAAATCATTCCCAGATGGCGCTGTGAAGCATTTCCTTCATTCCTCAAAGTGCATTCCACTCCACTGAGAACTAAGAAATGCTTGGGTTTCTCCTGGCCCTTTCTGAGCTGGGTATCAGGAGCCCTCCTGGGTCCACTACTGGACACTCAGATACTGAGAAGGTGTGTTCTCCCTCACTCCATTTGGGGATGGGTCATGTGGAGATACTTGACTCTTTTTTTGCCAAATCTTTGGGCATGAAACAAACGGAATTTCAAAATTCCCAGCCAGTTTCTATTTGTGAATGAGCTTCCTCATTTAACCTTACTCCTTCTGTGACTATTTAATTTCCCCAGAACTCCGTCATGCAAATAGGGGAGGGAGTAGATCCTTCTATTTGCAGGAAATGCTGACTGCTATTCACTTACTGGATAATTAAAAACCTCTTCTTTCACCCAGCCTGCCTGGCTCAGTGGTTGAATGTTGACCTATGAACCAGGAGGTCATGGTTTGAATCCCTGAGGAGGTTGTGGGCTCCATCCCCAGTGGGGTGTGTGCAGGAGGCAGCTGGTCAATGAGTCTCTCATCATTGTTGTTTCTATCTCTCTCTCCCTTCCTCTCTGAAATCAATAAAAGTGTATATATATTTTAAAAATCCAAAACCTATTTTTTTCTCCCTCTCTTCTGTGAGGCTACCTTTTCCTATCGCTCTGCTCAAGTTCTTTGGCTTTGCAAAAACTAGTCACTATACCAGACTAGGCATTTTGCAGTCGAGTACATCTACAAACTCAGCATACCCACCTCCACCACAGTTCTCTTCCAAGCTGGTCTCTCACCTGGGGTGGCTGCTGTTTGAACAAATCCAGCTCATTTTATCCAAGACCTGCCTCTGATCTCATCATCTCTATTGAAGTTCATAGTAATCTTTCTTCTCTCTGAGCTCATTTACCCAGCTGGTCCATAAATATCTGAATGACTACTAAAGTCTACCAAATGTAAGACACAAGGCTAGGTGCTTCTAAGACTTGGCCCTCCTGTAGTGAGCAATCCAGCACAGAAGACAAAAAGCACAGTGTGAACCACCCTTGCTTTACCCAAGACTCAGTTTCATTACATCATGACATGGAGTGCTGACAGGCATTGGATGGGCTCCTCAACTGGAGTGTGAATTCCCCGAGACCGTGTCTTTTGTATTATCCACCTTTCATACATGGTTCAGAACATGACAGACACCTATGATTTTTTAAAATACAGAAAAATAACTCATAACTCTATCCCCAAAGAAAACGCCTGTTAATCTGTCAGTATATATTCTCCAAATCTTTTTTCAATGCATAGACACATAGATACATGTTTTTGTGTTATTTATCCATAACTAGACCAAGTAACATGCATTTTTATAGTTTCTAAAATAGACTGCCAAGTAACTCAGTCATCGCTGTATCAACATGCTTGTTCTCCCATATTAACCTTGGCTAAACAATAGAATCACCTGGGAAGATTTAAAAAATCCAGGCTTTCAGGTACTTTGGACTGATTAAATCGGAATCTCTGGGGTGGTTCTAATACCTGTGTTTTTGTAAGGCTCCCAGATGATCCTAATGTCTATCTATGGTCAAGAACCACTACCCCAATCCTTTCCATCTCACTGATTATTTTAATTGAATGAATTACCCAATCTGCTTAGAACTGACAGCCCGCTGACCAATCATTACTGCCTGAATTATTGATCTCTTGCATCTCATTGTTGAGGTCTGGATGACCAGGTGTCCTTGTTTCCAGGGTAGCTATTCAGTTATTTCCCTCCCTGAAGGCTATGCTGGGAGCCATCTCTGACTAAGGTCTGGAGTAGAGGGTCTCAGTTGTGTAGGTCCCTCAGGGAAAGAGGGAGAATAGAGTTTCTTTTACTGTTACATATGGACTTGGGAAAAGAGAGAATTAAGTCCCACTGCCATCCTCTTCACTGGAGAGTGTCCACTTACCCTGACCTTCCACATGTGCATGTGTGTGTGTGTGTGTGGGGCGGGGAGTGGGAAGGGGATGGGTTACCACAATGTAAAAGCACAAATCAGTATTTCATCTAAAACACTAGGAGTGGACTTCTTACAGTTTTATTTTTTACACAATATCTCTCTATATAAAAGGCTAATATGTTAAATATCCCTCCCTCCATCCGACCAGTCACTATGACACAAATTGACCACTAGGGGGCAGATGCTTAATACAGGAGCTGCTGAGCTACAGTGACTTGGCAGTAGCGGTTCTCAGGTGACACACCCCAAAACCAGAGAGGAGGGAACCCAATTCCTCTTGGGGCCACACAATTCCACCATCAGCTGTGGGTTATGTTGTTTCTGGGGCACTGTCAGCCCCGAATCTGATTTATTGCACATTTGCATTTGCATTCCACACCCTGTACCACAGCAACTTTGCAGAGTGCCCTCTTCCACTCGGGACCCCGTGGGGGATCTCAGAGAGGTGGTTTCAGCTCGATCCCCGCAGGCCAGGCTGAGGGACCCTGCTCACTCCACAGATACTTTTTGAGGCAGGGCACCACCCTAGGTATAGCTGCTGGAGAGAGACCATGGGAGGTTGGCTCCAGGGCATGTCTGGCCCTTCATGCCCAGTCCCACCCCACTGGCCACATTCTAATTAATTTCCTTTCACTAGCATCACTAGTATTTAATATATAATATATTATATATATTAATACATGATCAGGTAAACAACCCACCAAGGATGGCCAATATTATCAGAAAACATAGTTCAAAGGGCAAATAGAAAGGTCATTTTAGTAAACATACTGCTGGATTCCTATGGCTTAAAATAAACCACATTGAAACTTTCCCCATTATCTTAAATGATTAAAACCTTAAATAGAATTTATTGAATTCTCTTTCAGCTCTAACTATGAGCCTAAAATAATTAAACCCTATTGGGAGCCATGCTGAGTGCTTGGTATATATTAGGCTTTTAATGAACACTTATTGAATGATGATGCAGGAATATTTCAATAATAGATTCTTGATTCCAACTACCTATCTAAAAATGTCTCTCTATTCCTGGTTCAATATCCTTATGTAAAAATAAAAATACTTTTATTACCACCCCCTACTTTCTCACACCCCATTTATTTCTACACCTACTTCTCCAAATACACACACACACACACACACACACACACACACACCATGCACACTAAGCTTTAAAATCCTTGAGGTGAGTTAATATCTTAAGGTACTACTTGCCCACTATATGTTCTTAGTGAATGATTTTCAATAAACAGAGTTTAGGATTTTCTTACATGTTCAAGTCTCTGCTCTACTATTGACCCTTCAACACTTCAGTGTCTAGTTTGCCTGCTGTTACCGACTGACTCCTAAGCATGGTTTTAGTTCCTACTTTCTGTCCCTTGTGGGCTGAGAGTGCCTTTTGAGTTTCAATCCACTTGATTTTTTCCCCTTTTACTTCTTTAGAAATTCTATAATCCCTAGGGAAGGGAGAGCAAAGAAAAGGAAATAGAAGAAAAAAAACATAAGCAAAACCTAAACTTTGGCCACTTGCCAACCATCCAATTTATCACTCAACCTGTTCATGACTAAATTCTATCATCAGAGAACTACACTGAAATCAATGGGGTCAAACATTTCAATCTGTCCAATTATTCCACTGGGAATAAACAGAGTCCCAAGATTTATTAGGGCAAAGTGGACTTCCAAGTTGTTCAAACCAAGCTTGTACCCATCTGCCAGCAATGGACGCTGGGAAAGGATAAAGTAAAGCTGTAGGGCATTATCATAAACAGCAATAATTCATGTCTCTGTATGATGGAATCTGGTGCTAACATCTTTTGGATCAGAACTCTTAGATACACTAATTTTTGTTAATATGTTAGGCATTTCATCGATTATGAGTTGTTTATAATAATATAAATACTGATGAATAATTGCATAGACCTCCAATTAGATTAAACAACAGGAGTCTTCCAAGGAAAGACCAACCTAGGCATGCGTTTATGTTCCTGGCCAAGAGCACATAAAGGATTTTTATAGACAATGGTTATATTTTGAACTTTGAAAATGATTATCTCAAGCTGTATAATGAGTTTTCAAATATAAATATGCACCTTTCACATAAAATCAGACAGTGGTCTACTGGAAGGAAACCCTAGGTTTTCTACTTCATAGGTGAACTTGAGAGTTTAGTTTTGGCCTTTTCAAGTGAGGATGGACCCAGATACATTGCAGAAATCACTCTGGATTCAAGTAGTTTCAGACACTTGAAACAATGAGTAGCTCTCTTACTTTGCCAAAATATGCTCTGTTCCCCACTGTTCCCCTCCTCCTGCCTGCCTGGCAGTGACAAGGATTTGGTTAATTACAGTAGAGGCTTTCGTTAATCATGATATGGGAACTGATCTTCCGAAGACAACTTTTTCTATTAACTTAATTGTAGTCTGGAAGGTCAGCCTATTCTTAAATTGACCATCACTTGGATTATATAAAACTGACGGTTTTGTATAAGGGTCTTTGTTCTTCCAGAAAACCAGGAGATTTGACTCATTATATCTGCTCTCTTAATGTTAATAGTATTAATGTGTTTGGGGAAAATATGGATAGATAAGAAACAGTCCCATGGTTTAAATCAAATCCCCCTGTTTTAAAATTACAGTCAACAAGGCTTTCATTGGATATTGGTAGCAGAATGATGATTATCTCATTGAAACTGTGATTTGATGATTTAATCCTGGAGAGTGGAGGTTTCCTGTCCCGGGAACAACCCAAGAGCCAGGTTTGGAGGTGGCAGAGGAAGCGGCATTTAGGGGAATGAACACTAATTGAGCCCTACGCTACCCTTTCATATATGGTGTCTTTCACTTTTAATAGTAGCCACCAACTGTGGGGACAAACGTGTTGTTTTTCTTCATTGCACAGTCAAGGAAACAGATTCAGAGACACTATATCACCCGTGCAAGGTCACAGCAGAAGGCCAGATGACTTTCCTTGAAGTCATTCAAATCTAAGACAACTAGTAAATGGCAGAACAAGAAATGGAAAATGGGTCTATAAGACTTGAAGACTGTATCTTTCTACCCAGTAAATGTTACCTCCAGGACTAATCCAATTCCTGGAAAGTTCATTGGGTTTCTGAAGAGAGTAAACATAGGGTTTAAGGGAAATAAACATAGAAGGGCAGCTTGGGCCTGTGTAAAGGTGTGCAACGAGGGCTTGAGAGGGTTAACACACAGCTAGTGCACCTCTTTCCAAACCAAGTCTCCACAGAGGATACATCTGCCAAGAGAAAGGGGCTCTTTCTTTGCAAAAAAAAGCTCTGTCCACCTGCCAAAGGGGTGCTTTCTTCTAATTTACACATGATCTGAAGGAAGCCTCATATGGAGGGAATCTTACAGCGTACAGGAGGAAAGCTTCTAGAAAGGTCTCATGCATTGCCCAAATAGTAGTAACCTATATTTTATAGCCCTTTGCAGTCACAGGGCCCTCACATGCCCCGACTCTTCTCAGTCTCATTTAGAACCCCCAAAGCCACTCCATGTGGACTATGATTCCCCCCCATTACACATTTAAAAACTAATTAAAAGCTCAGCCACTTGCCCAAAGTCATACAGATGATAAACCAAGAAGTTTCAAGCATAAGTCTCCCCCCACCCCTTTCTTCTATTTCTTCTAGTTCTATGCTTTCAATCCAACCTAGCTATCTAGCTAAACACACACAAAGATGCTTGGCTGCCTGTCGGCAACTCCAGCTCAGCAAATCTAAAAAATATTTCTGTCCCCCAGACAAAAAGTTCACTAGCCAACCCTGTCATGGGGAGAGAGTGGTCACTTAGGATGGCGAAGGGAAATAGCTCAAACCTTCGGCACTTCCTCAAGGTGGGCTCAGTCCCTGAACGTTCTTGGATCAAAACCACAGCAAGCAATGTGATTATCCTGTGGCTGAAACAGCCCTTCCATTTTAGGAACACTTCTCTGAAGGCCAGGAAAGGGGGCGTGTCTGGAGGGAAGGCACTGGCAAACTGGGCTGATGATTAAAATAATAAGGTTCTTTCTTAGCTGGGTCACATTTTTAAGAAATACCACATGGTCAGTAATAGCATGCACCCTGTTATTTAATAAAATGGGTGAAGGGTAATTTGCAAATTGGACTTTGCCAATTGCCAGTATCTATCTAATTATTGTTTAATCAAAATAATCACTTGGTTATTGGAATTCCATTCTTAAAACTACAGGCCATTTGTCTGAAAGCTGCCTAAAAGAAAAGGATTACAACATATTTGGGGACTTTTTAGAAAAGAAAATATTAAAAATTCCATGATAAATTTCTCCTAATCAATGGTGATATGAATAACAAAATAACCCCCAATCACTGGGCACATTCTTAATTGTCCAGCCGATTGTTTATATCAGAAATTCAATTTGGGGGATTTACAAATATTTTACATGTATTTACATGTACTCATGTAAAATCATGAGTACTGGTTACTATGTAAGTGAGAGATAATAGCTACTTCTGAACTATTTCCTGAATTCTGGTGTCTGAATTATCCACTAACCCCTGGCACTAGGTGGGGAAACCAACAAACCATTTTTCATATCAGAATGACCATCATAATGGATAGACAGTACAGAGCTAGCTCTTTTAAACCCTTCTCTCATACTGGGCTCCTGGGTAGTCCAGTTGCAAGCCAAATAAGCAAGCTAGGACAATGATGCTCTACTCCCTAGCCTGCTCTGCTGAATACTGACATCATCAAGTTTAAGTATACCAGGTCCTGCCAGATAACAACAGAAGTCCTAAGGGTCCAGGCAGTCAATCAGATAGACTACTCAGTTTCTCTCCCTTTCATTTCCTTCTATTTCTCCACCAATCTCCTGCCAAGGTTCTGCCATGATTATGCTTTCCTGATAGGCCTCTGAGTGACATCTTGTTTGGGTTCACATTTTTCCTTCCTCTTTCTCTGTTGCCCTCTCTCTTTGTTTGCACAAAAGTGTGCGTGTACATGTACTGTATGGACTGAATTGTGACCTTCTCCATTCATATATTAAAATCCTAGCCATAGAACTTAAGAATATAACTCTTTTTGGAGATAGAATCTTTAAAGAGGGAAAGTTAAAGGCACTAGGGTGGCCCTAATCCTCTATGACTCTTAGTCCTTATAAAAAGAGAAAATTAGCACTCAGAGACATATAGAGGGAAGATCATGGGAGTCACAGGAAGGAGATGGCCATCTATAAGCCAAGGAGAAAGGCCTGGAACAATCTTTCCTTGCGGCCCTCAGGGAACTGACCCTGCTGACGCCTTGATCATGCTTGGACCGCCAGCCTCCAGAACTGTGAGGAAGTAAGCTCCTGTTATTGAAGCTGCACAGCCTTTGGTACTCTGTTGTGGCACCCCTGACAGACTAATGCACACTGCTTCAGCCTTCTTACTCTCTTTCTTCCTGTTGTTGTATAACCCAGGAGCTGAACAGTGAGCTGAACTCAGAGGGCACTGGCTGAGAATGTTTTCTACTTTCCTCTAGCAAGAAAGTACTATGGGCATGAGGCAGGGAAAGAACACTCTATGGGCAACAGAATTGTGTGATTTGCAGAAAACAGGGTCAGAAATTAAGACGAGATGCCACCTGTCCTTTTTCTACACTAACTCATTGTGCTTTGAAGCAAACCACTTACATCCTGGGGGCATGTTCTCATCCGTAAAGTGAGAGGCCTGAATTAGATGATTTCAAATGCCCCTCATAATCTTAAAATTCTATGGCTTGGCCTGGCTCAGACATGGGGTCCATCTCGCATTCTACACCCACGGCTCTCTAGATAAAGCTCACAGAAACAGGCAGAGCTCGGGACAATATTTAGTTTTTAAGATGTTTTTTAGTATAAATTATTTTAGCTTGAAGCTAGTTGTTTGGGTTTGCCTTTTCTGATGCTTTCCCACCATGTAAACATATAAGCTTGGGGGGAATGTAAAGGGAGGTGAATGAACTCATAACCCTTGTGTAAACTGTGAACGAGGGTTAACATGAGACTGGAATGCCCCACATTTGTGATACGGTTGTTCCAAGCTGCGGGTAAGCCACAATTTCCGCACTTCATTTTTCTTGACGTTGGACCATAATCAATGCTCGGAGTTCTAAGGGGGATCTTGGAACAAGTCCTTCAGATGAGGGTGTTGTTGCGCTTTGTTCTATCTCAGTAACATCCTGGCAATGCACTTCTTTCTGTCTCTTCACCAGTGTTTAGGGGACAGACTCAGTGGGGCTTCTTTGAGGACTGAAAACCACTTTCTGCCTCAGTTGCTCCTTTTGCTATTTATTGTTGGGGCTGCTATAGACGTGTATAAGCCACAGCTGACCGCCCCCCCAAAATCTATTCATGCCTTCCAATGAAAAACAAAGGCAATGTCATCTTTAAATATAACTGTGCAATGGCGTACATCCTTGAGAAAGAGATGGACAAAGGATACAATTATCATCAATATATTCAGTGTCTCCTTCAAGAAGGCACCTGTTGACATAAGACATCAGCTATAAAAGCTGAAAACCCAAAGGGAGCCCTGGTGCTGCCAGGCCACAACAGTCTCATTTTTAAATAAAATGTCTGCTTTCCATACAGATCCCACAGAAGGCCTTTCCCCTTTCCACAGCACGAAGTCCCCAAAGGAAACTCTGCTCATGCCAGTTGGAAAATAACATCCCAGTTTGACCGTTAAGGGAGGAAGTTCCAACCACAGGAGACAGACTAAATGAATTCCTGAAAGCATCCACATCACTCATGCTAGAAAACAGCATCTGATTGGGATTTGCTGGGGTCTAGTGTGTGCCGGACTGTGGGCTGATGGGTCTCTGCTGAGGCTGCCTCATTTCCGGGCCAATCAGGGCCGGCCTCCCCTCAGGAAAGCTCCAGGCTGCCCAGAAGTGGCTGCCAGGCATCCTCCCCTCTGGGATTCTGCTACACCAACACTCTCTTCTCCCTTTTGGGTCTAAGGATCTCATCAGGGGAGCCTCTTTGTTGTTTTTGTGGGTTACACAACAACAGGAACATTCCCTCCAAAAGGACTGCTATTCCCTCCAAAAGGACTCCAAAAGCACATATGCTCCCTGGATGCAGAGAGGCCCTCACAAGCACAGAGCATGATTTTGTTTATTTAGTTAATTGCCTTCTGGACAACACAGTGGGCCTGGCCTGGGAAGAGAAGAGCTGAGCTTTACCCGTAACACTTCCGAAAGCCTCTAGGGGCGCTGGAAGGAGGGGCTGAAGGACACAGGATGCTGAAAGGGAAGAGGAGGCCCGATAGGGCACACACAGGAACCAGATTTGCCTGAGACGCTTGTTAAAAATCGAATCCTGGGTCCCATGCTCTCATTAGAGCTAAGACAGCAGTTCTCAACCTGGGGCAATTTTGTCCCCCAAGAGACATTAGACAATGTGATTGTCACAATTGGAGAGGGTGTTAATGGCATCTAGTGGGTAGGGGCCAAGAATACTTCAGAATCCTACAATGCACAGGACAAACCCCACACAACAAAGAATGACTGATCCCATTATCAATAGTGCTAAGATTAAGAAACTCGGATCTATGGGTTAGAGGGGGTGCCAAGTACCTGTGTTTTCTATTTATTTATTTATTTATTTATTTATTTATTTATTTATTTATTTATTTATTTATTTATTTTATTGATTAAGGTATTACATATGTGTCCTTATCCCCCCATTGCCCCCCAACCTCCCACCCCCCTCACACACACTCATGCCATCACCCCCATGGTGTCTGTGTCAATTGGTTATGCTTATATGCATGCATACAAGTCCTTTGGTTGATCTCTCCTCCTTCCCCCACCCTCCCCTGCCTTCCCTCTGTGGTTTGACGGTCTGATGGATGCTTTTCTGTTTCTGGGTCTGTTTTTGTTCATCACTTCATGTGGTTCATTATATCCCACAAATGAATGAGATCATGTGATATTTATCTTTCTCTGACATAGTTCGCTTTGCATATAATGCTCTCCAGTCCCATCCATCCTATTGCAAATGGTAGGAGTCCTTTCTTTTTTACAGCAGCGTAGTATTCCAATGTGTAGATGTACCATAGTTTCTAATTCACTCATCTGCTGATGGGCACTTATGCTGTTTCCAAATCTTAGCTATTGTAAATTTTGCTACTGTGAACATAGGGGTGCATATATCCTTTTTAATTGGTGTTTCTAGTTTTTTTTGGATATATTCCTAGAAGTGGGATCACTGGGTCAAATGGGAGTTCTATTTTTAGTTTTTTGAGGAAACTCCATACTGTTCTCTACAGTGGCTGCACCAGTCTGCATTCCCACCAGCAGTGCACAAGGGTTCCTTTTTCTCTGCATCCTCTCCAGCACTTGTCATTTGTTGATTTGCTGATGACAGCCATTCTGACAGGTGTGAGATGGTACCTCATTGTTGTTTTGATTTGCATCTCTCGGATGATTAGTGACTTTGAGCATGTTTTCATATGTTTCTTGGCCTTCCTTAGGTCCTCTTTAGAAAAGTATGTATTTAGGTCCTTTGCCGATTTTTTTTATTGGATTATCTTCCTTTTGTTATGTTGTATGAGTTCCTTGTAAACATCGAAGATTAAATGCCTATCAGAGATTACATTGGCAAATATGTTCTCCCATGCAGTGGGCTTTCTTGTTTTGTTGATGGTTTCCTTTGCTGTAATCCCATTTGTTTATTTTCTCTTTAGTTTCCATTGCCCTAGGAGCTGTATCAGTGAATATATTGATTCAGCATATATCTGAGATTTTGCTGCCTGTGGGTTCTTCTAAGATTTTTATGATTTCCCGTGTTACATTTAAATACTTTACCCATTTTGAGTTTACTTTTGTGTATGGTGTAAGTTGGTGGTCCAGTTTTATTTTTTTGCATGTGTCTGAGCAAATTTCCCAGCACCGTTTATTGAAGAGACTGTCTTGACTCTGTTTTTAATAAGCTCTCTAGGTGACTCCAGTGCACACTGAAATTTTAACCCCTGCTCATGCCTTGGCACTCAGTTGACAACATCAAGTTGCCAGGGCAGTGAGGGTGGATAGAGACAGGAATGCAAGTACATGAAATATCAGGATCAATGAAGACAATAATTGCCTACTTCACAAACTTACTCTAAGACAGACCCTTGGAAGACTTTAATAATAGGTTTTATATGGGACTGTAGACATGAGTAAGTGAAGGTCCAGGTACCCCAGGCAGAAAGGCAAGGGTTTATTGAGCAGCTGTGCCTTCGAAATATCAACCTCACTGCCAATTTTCCATCATTACCTTTACAGATTTAATTCTGTAAGAGCATTTGCAAGCTCTCTCTCAAGTTCACTGTGTTGCTGGGTAGGGCACTATCTTCAACCTTAAGTGTTATAAATTGTTAATGGGGAGAACAGACATTAATTCTATTAAGTTGTATCTTGTATCTTGGTCATTTGGTGTGCAACAGGAGGCTAAGAGGAAAGGGCTGGCAACTGAGGACACGGTTGTCTTTTTCAATCAGGAAGGAGACACAAGCTTCCGACTACTCTGAACTCTAGTTCTGGGCAAATCTCTGGGGATCCAGACTCAAACGGGGAGAAACTGGACTGTCTGGCATCAGGAGGAACTCGAGGGCGGCTTTCTCTCAGTGGTGCTTGCAACAATTACTGCAGGACACTGAGACCTGAGGTTTCTTAGGGCTGGGCTGAGGATCAGCCATAGTTGTTTGCTCCGCCCTATTGATTCCCCAAGACCCCACTCCACCCAAGCTGCCAGCAGAGGCTTTTGCATATAAAAGGCCTGGCTCTTTACAATCTAAAATTACCTAACAAACTGCAGCTGGGTAGAGAGATCCAGAACATCCAAAACAAGGCTCAAGGCCCCACAACAGCTTGCAATGCTTCACAGCTGGGCCTCATCTGGGCACCTCCAAACCCCAAACAAAGAAGAGGAATCTGCAGATCTCTCTGTAGCTCCTGTTGGGTAGCCTCAGGCAGAGGCTAAATTAGCACCTCCTTAGAGATCCAAGAGCCAGTGTACCCAGTGGTCAGAGTGGGACCATCCAGATTACAACTCCTCGGATCCATAAGGGATACACTCAGGGGGCAGACTCAGCGAGCACCAAAGCCCCACTGAAGCAAGTCTTGTCCCATAACGGTGACTCCAGCACAGAAGTTCTCCCATCATAGACACAGCAGATTCTCACAGCCAAGTGGCCTGGAGGTCAATTCCTCCCAGTGATACCAACAACAATCAAGGCTTAGCTACAACAAGACTGTGCAAAAAGCCTACAAAGGGGTGCACCAGGAGTGTCCACCTCAGGTACTTGGGAAGGCTGAGCCACTTGGCCCTATAGGACACCTCACTCGGAAAGCCACTCTATCAACACAGGGAAGCAGTCAAAATGCAGAGACAAAGAAACAGGTCACAAATGACAGAAATGGAGGAAAGCAAACTACTGGATATAGAGTTCAAAACCACGATCATAAGGTTTTTTCAAGAAACCACCTATAGCGAGATCCTCGAGGATATGAAAAAGGACCAGCTAGAAATTAAGCATACACTGACTGAAATAAAGAATAGTATACAGAGATCCAACAGCAGACTAGAGGATCACAAGGATCAAGTCAAAGATTTGAAATATGAAGAAGCACAAAACACCCAACCGGAAAAGCAAAAAGCAAAAAGAATCCAAAAATATGAAGATAGTGTAAGGAGCCTCTGGGACAACTTCAAGCATACCAACATCCGAATTATAGGGGTGCTAGAAGAAGAGAGAGAGGAAGATATTGAAAACCTATTTGAAGAAATAATGACAGAAAACTTCCCCTACCTGGTAAAAGAAATAGACTTCCAAGTCCAGGAAGCACAGAGAACCCCAAACAAAAGGAACATAAGGAGGACCACACCAAGACACATCATTATTAAAATGCCAAGGGCAAAAGACAAAGAGAGAATCTTAAAAGCAACAAGAGAAAAGCAGTCAGTTACCTACAAGGGAGCACCTATAGAACTGTCAGCTGATTTCTCAACAGGAACTATGCAGGCCAGAAGGGAGTGGCAAGAAATATTCAAAGTGATGAATAACAAGAACCTACAACCAAGATTATTTTACCCAGCAAAGCTATCATTCAGAATTGAAAGTCAGATAAAGAGCTTCATAGTCAAGAAAAAGCTAAAGGAGTTCATCACCACCAAACCAGTGCTATATGAACTGCTGAAATGTATCCTTTAAGAAGAGGAAGAAGAAAAAGTAAAGATAAAAATTATGAACAACAAATACATATCTATCAACAAGTGAATCTAAAAATCAAGTGAATAAAAAATCTGATGAACAGAATAAACTGGTGAATATAATAAAATCAGGGGCATAGAAAGGGAGTGGACTGACAGTTCTCAGGAAGAAAGGGGTGTTGGGGGTGTGGAAAGAAACTGGACAAAAATCCTATACCTATGGATGAGGACATTGGTTGGGGGGCGGGTAAGGGCAGAGGTTGGGATGGGAACCAGGAGGAGGGGAGCTATGGGGGGGAAAAAGAGGAACAATTGTAATAATCTGAACAATAAAGATTAAAAAAAAGTAGAACAATAAAAAAAAGAAAATGTTTTTCTATTAAGTCCTGGAGTTGATGGGAGGTATCTGTCATTTTCTTGGGCTAATCATGAATCCTCATGGCTGTAAAGAATTAGAAGAGAAACTGAAGTAGACTTGTTTTTTTCTTGTTCAGAATTTTCTTAAAGGAACACAAAGGATATAATCAAAGTCATATGGGGCATACCAATATTGCTG
>PVJC01026391.1:0-24056 GCA_004026665.1 Murina feae
AGGTGTCCCAGACTGCAAGAGGGCACAGGCCGGGCTGAGGGACCCCCACCCCCTGAGTGCACAAATTTTTGTGCACCGGGGCCCTAGTAAAAAGTATAAATACTAGAAAGATACTACTATCAGCATCTTCATATTATGTACTAGTAGCCTGGTGCACAAAATTCGTGTGGGGAGGGGGGGTGTCCTTCAAACCAGCCTGCACATTCTCCAATCTGGGAGCCCTCAAGGGATGTCCAACTGCCCACCGGGATCGGGCCTAAATGGGCAGTTGGACATCACTCTCACAACCCAGGACCCCTGGCTCCCAACCATTCGCCTGCCTGCCTGCCTGATTGCCACTAATCACTTCTGACTGCTAACCTGATCACCCCCTAACCACTCCCCAGCCAGCCTGATCCACGCCTAACTGCTCCCCTTCCGGCCCGATAGCCCCTAACTGCCCTCCCCTGCTGGCCTGGTCACCCCTAACTGCCCTCCCCTGCCAGCCTGGTCACCCCTAACTGCCCTCCTCTGCAGGCCTGGTCACCCCCCAGCTACCCTCCCCTATAGGCCTGGTCCCTCCCAACTGCCATCCCCTGCCGGCCATCTTTGACCATATGGGAGTGGCCATCTTGTGTGTTGGAATGATGGTCAATTTGCATATTACTTTTATTAGGATTACTGTTCTCATTAGTGGATAAATGTGGATGCCCCAGAATATTCCCGATCCCTAGGGTAAAGACATCCTTTCCAAGTCAATTTGGCTAGGGAAAGAAATGAGAACATAGAAGAACCATGATCAACGTGGAAACAGTGACAATGGAATTCCTGTTAGGGCTTTAGACCTAAAAGTAATAGTTGGACAGATATGTAACTAACTTGTAAAAAATCTGTATTCATAGTAGAAGTAGACTGGCTATATCAGGGAATATTCTTTACCTTTGTACAATGTATATTCATATTTACAAATCACCTTTTAAAAATTATCTGATTCGTAAATGAGTACTAATTCATATGTAGCCCTAGGAAATAAAGACCTAGTAACTTGGTGTAATTTTTACCTTACTCCTTTTTTTTTTTTTTTTTCACCTTTTAAGTTTATCATGAACCTCCAAAAAATATTTGAGGAAATTAAAAACGGCAGCAGAGGACCTAACCTAAGGTGACCAGATTTTAACATTGGTAAAGCGGGATACCACTGACCGGGGTTTTTGTTTATTATTATTATTATTATTATTATTATTAAAATATTACAAAGAGTAGTACATATGTCTCTTTTTTTCCTCCCTTGACCTTCCCCCGTCCTCCTCTACCCCGGCCTGGGGGGGGGGGGTGTTCTTGATTAAAAATTTGGTCTATATGGAGCAACAAAAATTTTCATAGAATGCAAAAAATAGTATTGTAATGTATTTTTTTAAATTTCAACATAAGAACAATTTACAAATATAATAAATAAAAATTATGTATATATTATTTTATTCTTTGGCATATTTCTCATTTGAGTGAATTTTTTTAGTAGATTACTCTTTAAAAAGTCATGAAATTTTTCACAAGAATTTGTTTAATTATATTTCACACATAAAATGGCTTTCAAAGTCTCAACACTTAATTGTGATTTTTCTGATGTCCACACTTTATTTACTGTAGAAAAAAACACGTTCAGTCGCAGCATTAGTTTCTGGTAAGGACAGCGCATTATTATTTTAATTTTAATCCTATATTTCTTTCTAAATAACAATACTAACTTGTATTATTTTTCCTCTGAATTTGCCGTAACGTTAAGTCATAAGTGTCACTTTCAAGGCCAACGCTAGACTTTTTGCTGCCATGATAAAATATAAATAATACAAGTACTGTCTGCTAAATTCAAGAAAATTTATGTATTTATGAAATAAATAACTTACCTAAATTATCTGAATAGCTGATTTGTAATGACATCACTTGTTTAACTAGCTTACTATCATGCAGTATGATGTGCATCCTCTGAGAGACAGTTACAAAATGTTTTCATCATTGCCAGTCCCAAAAAATGCCATTGTTCATTAAGTCCAAACAATGGTGGTCGAATTCTAACAACTGATCAACAATGTGAACTTTGATAAACAGTTCTAGATAATCAGTTCTCAACAATTATTTGTTATTAAAGTTTAACATTATAAAATTAACAAAAATAATATGAAACTCATATCCTGGCTAAATAGCCACATGGCCTCCGAAAACCATATATTCCCTTCCCGTTCTCCCGGTGTTCCCTAGCTTGTCGTGCATTCTTTCCAAAAATCGGGACTTTTTTAAAACATCACGGGATATGGGACAAATTGTTAAAAATCGGGACTGTCCCGCCAAAAGCGGGACGTCTGGTCACCTTACCCTAACTGGTTTTGCTCAGTGGATAGAGCGTCAGCCTGCGGGCACAGGGGTCCCAAGGTTCAATCCTGGTCAAGGGCATGTACCTTGGTTGCAGGCACATCCCCAGTAGGGGGTGTGCAGGAGGCAGCTGATCGATGTTTCTCTCTCATTGATGTTTCTAACTCTCTATCCCTCTCCCTTCCTCTCTGTAAAAAAATCTATAAAATATATATTTTTTAAAAAAACATGGCGGCAGAGTAGTGGATGCTGCATGGACATGCTCCCAGGAACAAAAAATATTCTTCCTGAGTACTTACCTCCTCCTGTCCCCCAGCACACTAACCATTAAAGTCAGTAGCCGCTAGATCCATTGCTAAAGATACTGCATTAGGAAGTTGAATCCTTAATCACATAAGTTTAAATTAATATCAATTTAAGACTATTGCTATACTTAAGAGTTCTAAATTCTAGGGGTAGGAGTTTCCCTGCCTTTGTTTTTGTGTGAGTTTTTTTTTTTTTTTTTTTTAATAGCACAAGTAAAGAAACAGCGATCAAAGTAGTGACTACAACTTGGATTCAAACACCAGGTCTTTCACAGCCAGGAAAACCTCAATCTTCAAATCCATTAAAGGGATAACAGTCCTACTTAACAGAGCTTCTTAAGTAAATATTCCAAGTAAGCTACTTAGCATAAGAACTGGCACAAGTAGCATTTTAGATTAGCAAGGCAAAGGCTTTAAAAGGGGGAAACGGTTTCTGAACATCTTGAACTACTCAATAGAGAATAATACCTGAATTAGGCCTTCCTCATAAATGAGACATAAGAGAACAAACTTGGAAAGATGGACCTAAGGTCAGTTATAGCCTCCTTGTTTACCAAGAAGCCTCCCTTTTCCTCTACTACAGGTAAACTATGCTCCATTGGCCATGGATTTTAAAGTAGTTTGGGAAGGGAGAAATCAAATGGATACTATTTTATGATACATGAAAATTATGAAATTTAAATTTGTGTCTATAAGGTTTTGTTGGAACACAGCCATGCTCATTTGTTTGCATAGTTGATGGCTGCTTTCACGTGGTAAGAGCAGAAGAGTTGAGTACTAAGGTGGTAACAGACTGTACGCTAGCAGATCCTTTAATGTCTGGCCCTTACAAAAAGGCTGTTGACTTCTGCTCTTGTCTTTGTCCATTACTTGGACCCAAGACAACTCAAAGCTATCTTCCTTAACTGAAACAATTTCTGCCTCAGTAACAGGACACTGGAACAAATCATTTAACTATTTCTGAGCGCTTAAGAGTACACACTGTAATTATTCCGACTTACAACACCTCTGACATATGTGCCTATCCTCTCATTGTGCTGCAAGTTCCTTCGAGGCATAGGCAGTTTACTTAACTGGTGATAAGCCTGGTACACTGTAGGTACTTTAGAGAATGAATAAGCCAAGTAAAATGTTTTAAGGTAACTATCTCAAAATATTTTTGCAAACACCAATTTATCATTACCAATTTTTGTGGTTAACAAGGGAAGCAGTCACTCTGACACATTCAATTGTAAAACTTCAATTTGTCATCTTTAATATTTATTTACACAATCCCCCCGTTCAATATAATCTGATACATAGGCAGTTTGAAAGCCATGCATTACCCACTTTTTATTTTGTAAGTAACATGATGTGACATTTAAAATACTCTTCAGTCTTTCTTTGGATCCTAATCCCTTATTTGGGGGAGATATTTGAGGTGAAGGTCAAGGATGATGATCACTCTCATTACCTAATATAAAGCAACTATTTTTCCAATCTTGCCTTCCTACAATATCCTACTTCCAAACACACACAACTGTTTAAGCATCATTTAGGAACCGCAAGAGGCTTTCTAACAGAGAGCACACAATGTAAATTAGGTAGATTAAAGACAGCACAGATTACTGAATTCCCAACAGATCTTAATTGTCTTGAAATCCAAACACTGCCATACTAAACAACGCAGCTTTCAAGATTTAGATAGATTGTTCTTTGCTTCTAAAAACCTTCTATTTTTCTCCATGGGGAAATGGTAGTTTTTTTCTCTCAATATTAAATAGTCAAATCACTTTTGCAAAGTTAATCTGCTCTTCAATGAGAGGATGAATGCTCCCTTTAAATGATCTTTACAGATCCCTGAATTTGCTATCCTCACTATTTAAGTGATATTCAGCTGAATTTTTCTGCATAAATAGCTTTGGTCAGTCCAGAAGTAAAATAGTATGGTGGGTCAGACACAGACAACAGTTCAATGAAAATGTAAATTTTTTTAAATTATTAAAATTGTACTTAAAAATAATAAACTGTTTCACACACTTCTTAGGATTAGAAATGTCCTCTCAAGTTTTTTTTTTTATTTTTAATTTTCTTAAAAGGAAACCAATCCTTGAAATTTTTTTGCTGGCTATAGCTATTTTTCAAGCTTCTTCTTCTTTTTCTCTGGTTCACTGATGTCCATGTTTGAAGTATCAGTAGGAATATTTATTCCTGGTATCTAAAGTAATACAAATGGGGCAAAATTAGGTTGAGTGAAAGTATAAAATAAGGAATAAATCTCATTCTCATTTCCCCCTTTCCCACTTATACTTTCAATTTCAAAAGGATATAGGGATAGAGAGGGGAAAAGGTTTTCCATACAAAGTATATAGTTCACACACAAAGGTAACAGTGGTTCAAAAATGTTAGACATGATATCAACACATAAGAAGTGTGTGTTTTGGGAAGTGTGTGTTTAACATGTCCAATTATCCTAGCTGAGCCACTGTGACTGTCAGCATCAGAGCAGGTGTGATGGGGCAAAACAAAAGTTAAGAACCAATGTCTTATCTTCAAAAATGCAACTTCAAAACTGATAAAACTGAAATCTGACTAGGCGAGAGATCTCAAAGAGCTCTGTTTTTGGTACCGACAATCTCAGAAGAATCCCAGGTAACTAGGATCCTATGGCCTACAGAGATCAGTGAGAAAATAGGAATTGCTATGCAAATATCTGTCCTCTACACTTAAAGAATCCCCTCTATCACTAAACAGAAATAACTTACGACTATATCCGCCTTTCACAAAATATATTCCATTACAACATAGGCAATGTAAGTTTGTCTTACCTGTGGTTCTACCAGGGACATTCGAATTTTCTGATGCTGAAGATTTGATGAATCTAACATGATTTTCACTTTAACTTTATCAAATATATGGAATACAGTATTTTCTATTTTAAGTGAAGGTATCTAAACAAGAGACATTTTGCAATGTTTAATTATTTTTACACACTTTGGGATTTGTTCCAATTCTTTATAGTTTACCTTCCATATTAACTTAAAATTTTATTTCAATATTTAATAAGATGTTCAATATAATAAAACCCACTAATCTAGTAACCTCACATAAATGTAAGCTACTATACTTCCTCTTTTAAGATGGTCCCAATATAAATAATTTTTTTTAAAAAAGGTACCAATCTATATTCATTACTCTCAGGAGTCTCACCAGCAAATTGTTGAGAACAATACACAAAGGTACTGAAAGCAGAGATTAATGTTTTCTGGTTCTACTAAGGTTAGGGAAGTAGGGAGTGTGTTGGATAAGTGACATTGGGAACAAGTTAAAAAATTCCCTTCGCTGAGCTCTAAGCAGTCATTTATTTATTCCTTCACTTTAATCCGTCTCTGCACCTAATTTGAGTTTTTCTTAGAAAGGGAAACTTTACATGGTATAAAAGAAACCATGGCTGATGTACGCATGCGGGACAATATACTGGGAAACTGAATATAATTGTTTGGCACAATTAAATTCTGCAGGGTATAAAAAGCAGCTTTATCCTTTATAGGTACCATTTGTAACCTATGGAAAAAAAAAGTGCCCCCCCCCAACCAAAAAAAAAAAAAAAAGAAAAAAAGAAGAGAATACCTTACCTCATCATCATAAATAAGCCGTGGCTTGGGTTTGTCCTTTTCTTCAAAAAAGACTGTACCTTCTAACCCATATTTTGGAATTAACACCACAATAGCATTTTTTTTCACAAAAAGAATATACGCCTCTTCACTTACTATTCCTTTGCTTTTGAAAAACAGCTGTAAAATAACATACAACCTTATTAAGAATTGTCTTAAATATTTTTAAATGAACAAAACAATTCCGAAAATAAATTAAAAACGAAAACTTCATCTCTCCTAATATCATCAAGAGAAGGCAATACCTGGGTATGAAAAGCCACTGACGCACGTTGGGCATATTGAGCCATTTTGTGCCGAAAATTGAGATTTTTACATAAATCTGCAAGCTTATGTTTGTCTGTCAACTCTGGATAAGTACAGTCAGCCCCGATAGCCACAGCCAACAGCCGATGAACAATGATGTCCGCATATCTAGATATTTATAAAGGAGAAACAAGAACCATGTGATATCAGCATTAAAATGTCTTGTCAAAATTAACCATTTTCTATCTCCTTTCATTTCTAAAGGAAAAAATACCTTCTGATAGGTGAAGTAAAATGCGTGTATATTGGGGATGCTAAGCCGTAGTGATGGAAATCATTATCCATTCCAGAGCAGAAGTACACAGCCTGCATCATACAGCGAGTGGCTAATATTCTTAACAGAGTGTTGAGATATGGAAAAGTAGCAGAATCAGCCCGATCCAAAGAGTCAGCCAAAGACTTGGCAGTATCAGTTTTAACTTCCAAATTCTGTGAAAAAGAGGAGGGAAAGAGCACTACATTTTAAAATCAGTACCATCATGTATCCAAAATACAACAAATCAAATTGAACAAAAAATAAGTGTTTGTTTCTGATCAGATATGTGTTTATATCTTTTATCCTTCACCTAGAAGACTAAAATAAATTTATAAAAAGTGTAATATGCTAATTAGACCAGATGTCCTTCCAGACAACCTTCCCGAGGAAGCCAGGGCTGTGAGGGAAGCCCAGGTTCTGGGTGCCTGAGGAAGCCAGTGCTGGCAGCTAGGGGAAGGAAGACCTACTCTTGTACAAATTCCATGCA
Organism: Murina feae; assembly: GCA_004026665.1. Taxonomy (NCBI): domain Eukaryota; kingdom Metazoa; phylum Chordata; class Mammalia; order Chiroptera; family Vespertilionidae; genus Murina; species Murina feae. The sequence continues at coordinate 7,354 of PVJC01026391.1, forward strand.
TTAGGCCTCTACTAAATTTATAAAAAGCAATAATTGTTCTGTGAAACATCAAAGCTTAACATTTTCTGAATGCATTTAAATACACTGAAGTATCAACATTCTTAAGAAAGGATGGTGGGAGCCGTAGTGCTGTTTCTCAAAGCCCAATTTGTGCCTTCCTAATCTCTGCTGGGTAGAAAAAAAAAATCAAAACAGATCTGTATGTCTGGATTTTCTCTGCAGACATTTTCCTTCCATTCAAAGTAGAATTAAAGGCTAGAAACAAACTGTATTGGTCACTACCACTCAATGTTGTGGTATATCCAACTTAGCTGCTTTATTATTTGTTGGGAGATGTGGCAAACATACTTAAACTCTTCTTCCTCTACCCAGGTCTTAGGAAGAAATAAGACAAGAGTAACTCCCCTAATTTCTAGCATAAGCCTTAGAGCAGAGAAGATACTGAATCTGTTCTGATGGCTATGATAGGGATAAGTCCACCATAATGGTCTAAAAACTCAGAAACCAACACCATCCTATTAGAATAATTCAAAACAACTCCTTCCAGCTCTCTTCTCGATAGGAAAGATGAGACCTGAATAAGTGATACAAAGAAAATCAATGTAAGCCATAGTCACCCCAAGGGTAAGGGTATTTATGCCTAAATGAAATGGGGGTATATGGGGCTGAGGAAATGCTGCCCTTTGTATATTTTTCCTTTTTCCATGTATGCAGTAAGTGGACTTCCTTCTTAGGGACATGATATAAAGGGGGTTTAACTGAGTCAAAGGTAGAGAGAAAGAAATTATTTGTAAGCCTCTGAAGTTAGGCAGTTCAGAGGAGGCATGAAGTAAGACAGGCATGAAGAACATGTATAATAGCACAGAGATATGAAAGAGCTTATTATGTTTAGGGTACTGCAAATAACGTAAGTCTACATAAATGAATCAAATTAATACGTTGTACACCTTAAATGTACACAATGTTTTTGTGAAGTATATTTCAGTAATTAAAAACAGAACTACTGGCATATTTTTGCATCAAGAATCAAGAACATGTTAATGGAGATGTAAGTAGATTATTCAGTGTAATGGATAGATCAGAACACAAGTATAGATAACTTTTCAAACTACAGGTCCTTACCTTGGATTTAGCTGCTTTAACAAGAATTTCATAATTCGATGGAGGAGGAGCAGGATGTTTTCGAAGCAGAGCATGTTCAGAAAACTCTTCATAAATTTTTTTTGCAACAGAAATATTGGCAAGTAACATAAATTCTTCCACCATGGAATTTGTTTCTCTACCGATGAAAAAAGTCATTAAATAAGGAAAGAGAATCTGAGACTTCTATATATCATATTTATTTACAGGATACCTTTTCTACCTATAAGATAATAGAAACATTTCCTATATAAACATTCATACGTGTGTGCACATGTATATTTTTATAACCTAGGGCTCTTTCATTTCTCTCCTATTATGCTAACAATTTTTTCCTATGCATCTACTGTGAGAAAATCTCGAGAAGACTCTACAAATTGCATTAAAAAACAAGTTTTGCTAACTGTAATATATAAAATCTAAATCATAAACATTTTTACCTTTTTACTGAGCCCAAATTAAAAGAGATTTTTATTTAACTATAAATTCAAAAAAATAAAATTTAGTAAGAAAAATGAAGTTTGTCATGCAAATTTTGGTTTAAAAATTTAAACTTTCACTGATAAATCAGCAAAATGAAGAGATCACATTTACAATAGCTACTCTAGATGTTTATTATGGGTCAGGCATTGTGCTATAAAGTGCTATATGTATTATGTCATATATATGTGTATGTATATGCATTACATGTATGTATGTATGTGTATGTGTGCACACACACACACACACACACACATAACTTACTCTTTTGCAGATAAGAAGACTGAGTATTTTTCTCTGCTCAAGGTCAGAGTTATTAATAGTAACAGGATCCGCCCTAGGTGGTTTGACTCAGTGGATAGAGTGTTGGACTGTGGACTAAAGGGTCCTGGGTTCAATTCCAGTCAAAGGCATATACTGGGGTAGTAGGCTCAATCCCAAGCAGGAGGCGTGCAGGAGGCAACCAATGAATGATTCTCTCTCATCATTGATGTTTCTATCTCTCTCCCCCCTCTCCCTTCCTCTCTGAAATCAATAAAAATATATTAAAAAAAATAGTAACAGGATCCAAGTCCACATAACTTACATCAAAACTCTTAAGCAATCTGATATTGCCTTTTAATATAGTCTATGTCCACTTAAAACTTAGTTTAATAAATTATCTGCCTTCTGTTTACATAGTTTATTTCTCCCAAGTCACTGAACATGCATTAGTAAGCTTTCATTCCTGTTTCCATTTTAAATAACCTCTTATAACTTCTTGACAAGATTGCTAAAGTTTATTAATTTTTAAAATATTAGTAAAACTTTTACCTTTAAAACTTATAGGGACAATCTCTTAGAAACATTTTCTTCTAACTGGTAGGAAGAAATAGATAATGTTCTATTTTGACATTAGAATCAATTTTTTCCTTCAAAAAAGCTCCTAGTGTTGGGCTCACTGTTCATGTTAACATTAAAACTTATTTGCACAGAGGTTCTCCCTCACTAAGGTATTTTTTAAATTTTAGTTCTAATGCTATGAGGCACATACTGATTCTAACTAAGCAACAAGTATATTCCCATTTCAATTCTTAGTCATCTACTAAGAAAAGTATAAATGCAAAATTAATTTCAGAATTACCTTATATAAGAGGCATGGAAAAGAGGCCTAATTCTGATTTAACCAATAATTTGCTTGCTTCCTAAATCTTAACTAAATCAATCCTATATAATAAAAGGATAACATGCAAATCGACCGAACAGTGGAATGACCAATCACTATGACGTGCACTGACCACCAGGGGGCAGATGCTCAACGCAGGAGCTGCCCCTTGGGGGTCAGTGCCTCTCAGCCAGAAGCTGGACTAGCTGGCAAACACAGTAGCAATGGTGGGAGCCTCTCTAGCCTCTGCATCAGTGCTCAGGATGTCAGACTGTCAGTCAGACTTGCCCCGAGGGCTCCAGAACTGCAAAAGGCTTGGCTGAGGGACTCCTCCCCCACTCCCCGAGTGCACTGGGCCTCTAGTAAAACAACAACAACAACAGTAGCTGAGTGTAACATCTGAGTACTCTTGACAATACCTTCTGAGTTATGTAGCATTAGTCTGAGGCACCGAGAGGTCAAATTACTTGACCAGTGTTGTATAAGCAGTAGTGGCAGAAGTGGAATCCAAACCTCAGCAGTCTGACTTCTAAGTCTTGTGACCACTATTCCATCCTAACACAGTACATTCTACACTAAGTACTTAGGAAATTAATCAGAGCAATCCTCTTTTACTTACCATAACTATTACTAGTCAAATTCTAATTTGGGTCCAAATTATGTTTCATTTACTAAGAAACCATACATTACATTTAAAATCAAAATCTTATCTACTAGTCATCAAAAAAAATTGCATACCTAAGTTCCTTGGTCTGTAAATCTATAGGATCATGAGTTTCACTGTCCATGTGAAATCGAACTTCTGGAGAAGAAAGAGTCAAAGCCCTAAATAAAAATTTAAGAGGTGAATTAATTAACTCAAATGAACCAATAACAGAATAATTCTGGAAGTGACTCTTTCAAAACAGAAAATTGTAGCAAGTATACAAGTTATTCTTCTGAAGGCTTTGGACCTGTTAACTTTTCAGATCTACAATGCACTTAATAAGAAAGCATAATAGCAACACGATAAAGTAAGAGTCCCCGTGCTTTTGAGGTTTTCCATATCTTCGTCCCTAAACTATGAGATTTTAGTTACACGGGTTTGTAATTACTTTTACAAATGAAGAAGGTTATTGGCAGCATATTATTTACCATGGAAAACCATGTATTGGGGTGAGGGATGATAAAGAGAGGCAAAAAGGAAGCTGTTATGGGTAGATCACTGACATTAGAAGATTCACAGTTCAAAAGTATCTTCCCCATAAACTCAACCAATGGAGAAGAGACTGAGAAACTACAAGTACTAATACGTTGCAAACACTGATGACTACTACTATTTGAGTGCTAGGTGTCAGATAACAAATTATGCTAAGTGCCCTACATGCTTGGCTCATTGAATAACTTGTCAATTTCTCCTTTGAAGAGTAAATTCCCATAAGCCAGGTAAGTCTGTTTCCTTGCCCCTTGATTCTACTTTCATCAGGTCAGCTACAAATCAACCTAAAGCTGAGAATTTTAATGAGGCTGAGTTACCTTGTACAATCATGGAAAAGGGAAAAAATAGTAAGAGAAGAGATCCAAATTCTTTTTCTTCCTTAATTCCTCACCTTTATTAGAGGAGCTACAAAAGGAATACTAGCAATGAAATCTCAACAAATATTCCTTTCTTGCCCTGATTTACAAGGTTCTTCATCAGATTTATTATGTGTTTATTAATATATCTTTACTTAAAAAAGCAAGGTATACCAATCATATTTTGGTCACTTTTTTCTTCACAGACCACTATCTAGGACATAACATTTATTCTTTTAGACATAAATTAAGATAAGACAGAACTTCTCCTTTAAGGCAAAGGATGTGATTTTGTTTTTTAATTATTGTTTTATCTATTCTCCCTAAGACTGAGAAGATTCAATGACAGCTTCTACCAGTAAACAACCTTCTATTTACAAAATTAAATACCACTTATAAGTTAAAAAACATTTTTCTACCCTAACTTTAAGAAGCTACGTTACAAATGCCAAGTTTACATCTTATTTTAAAACCATGAAAATAGCCCCAGCTGGTTTTGCTCAGTGGATAGAGCATTGCCTGCGGACTGAAGAGTCCTGGGTTCTATTCCAGGCAAAGGCACATGCTGGGGTTTTGGGCTTGAGCCCCAGCAGGGGCCTGCAGGAGGCAGCCAGGAAATGATTCTCATCATTGATGTTTCTATCTCTCTCTCCCTTACTCTTTGAAATCAATTTAATCTAATAAAAGAGCAATATGCAAATTGACCCTCCGTTACACTCACAAGACATGCCCACCAACCAATCAGGAGCAAATATGCAAATTAACTCAATTAAGATGGCAGCAGCCACAGAGCTGGAGTTGCCCTGGGCAATGGAGGAAGCCAGGGCCCTGTGGGCCCTGAGCTCTACTTAAGGCTACAAAGTTTCAATTATAGAAGATAAACAAACCCCAGATACCTGTGGGGCTGGGACCTTGAGTTGCCAGGGGCAACCCAGGCTTCCAGTGGGGACCAAGGCAACAAAGTTTCAATTATAAAAGTTAAATAAATCCCAGATACCTGCTTCCAGCCAGGCACCCCAGTAGGGACCCCAATTCTGAAAGGGCTGTGGACAGCCTGAAACGACCCTCTGTCCCTCACCCAGGCTGGCCAGGTACCCCAGTAGGAATCCAAACCCTAAAGGGGCTGTGGGCAGCCTAAAACGGCCCTCTGCCCCTCACCAAGGCTGGCCAGGCACACCAGCAGGTGGACATCCCCCGAGGGGTCCCAGACTGGGAAAGGGCACAGGCCGGGCTGAGGAACCCCCCCGAGTGCACAAATTTTTGTGCACCAGTCCTCTAGTAAAAATATATTTTTTAAAAAAAGAAAGCCCACCATGAAAATAGCCCTACCTGGTTTAGCTGAGTGGATAGAGCACTGGCCTGGGGACTGAAGGGGGTCCCAGGTTCAATTCTGGTCAAGGGCACGTGTTCCAGGTGGAGCTCAATCCCCAGTAGGTGACATGCAGGAAGCAACAGATCAATGATTCTCTCATCATAGATGTTTCTATCTCTTTCTCCCTCTCTTTTCCTCTCTGATATAAATAATAATATATTTCTTAAAAAAAGGTAGGTAGAAGTACATGTCTCTACATTAAGCATGTCAAACTACAAGGCTAACAGGGGTCAGAGGTATGCAGCCACAGGACGCCAGTTTGATATGCTTGCGCTACATTAATAGACCTTATTCATCCTATTAAATAAATCACCATTATCCATGATAAAACACTTTAAAGAATTCGCAAGTTATCTTAACAAGATAAATGAAGTAAGAACTATATTAATAGATATTTTTGAAATGTACCCTTTTTCGATTCTTCTTTTTTTCAAAATTTTAGCTAACTTATTTAGTCCACGGAGACTAATGGTAATGTCATCATTCATGGCTGCTGAATCAATTCTCATCTGAGCCTCAGCATATGTAAGGGAAGCCTAAAGAAAAAACCACATGTTAATACAACCCTTTCAAATTATAAAAATTAGTCTACTACATTCTTATATTTCCACTACCTATAATCCATGCTTTTGAAAAAACTAAATATCATTAACAAAAGAGACATCTAAGTGTAAAATTTATATTCCACATCTATGATTTCTTGTTCGTTAACTTATCTGATGCATTATGCTACATAAGCAAACTTAAGCTAAAGTAATATGGTAGTATTGCTAGTATATAAATTGCTTAAACTCATCTTACTTTCATATAAATAATGTATAAATACTCAAGTAAGGCGAAAATAAGAAGGTTTAATTATTCTCTGATAATAACTGTAGAGTGAAAAATACTTTCTACAAGATATTAATCCTCTACACAATGGCGAACAATTAAAGAAAACATTATTAATCTACATCAGATTTTGTAAGAAATCTACAAAACATTTTTGTAAGAAATCTACAAAACACAAAAAATTATCTAAAAATGAGACAAATCATAGTAGAAAAAGATTTAATTTCCAATATCAACCCAAATATACAAACAGCCACTTCTGTTTCTATTTTACTCCTCATGGAAAACTACAATTTTTCAGCTTGAATATATTTTATTGATTTTTTACAGAGAGGAAGGGAGAGGGATAGAGAGAGTTAGAAACATCAATGAGAGAGAAACATCGATCAGCTGCCTCTTGTACACCTGCTACTGGGGATGTGCCCGCAACCAAGGTACATGCCCTTGACCGGAATCGAACCTGGGACCTTTCAGTCTGCAGGGTGACGCTCTATCCACTGAGCCAAGGGCAGCTGGTTTGTTTTTTTAAAAGATAACTTCATGCTCCATCAGATGGTTGGAGCATTGTCCTGTGCAACGCCCCACTCCCCCTCCCCGTCAAAAAGTTGTGGATCTGATTCCCAGTCAGGGCACATACCTGAATTGCAGGCATTAACAGGAGGCAGCCAACTGATGTTTCTCTCTCACATGGATATGTTTCTCTCTCTCTCTCCCCCTTCTTCTCTCTCTAAAATCAACAAACATATTGTAATTTCACAAGTAAAAATCAGGAACAGCATAAGAGTGGTAGATGATACAATCCAGGTAAAATTGTGGGGATAGTCAACTTCTCAACTAGAAGCTAAGAGTTCCCCTTCTAAAACTGTGTTCTGTTACATGTGCACTAATTTTTTTTTCATATAATTTTGGCAAAGCCTGGGAGAAAAGTAAGTTCATTGCGGTCTATAATGATAAAAGCGTAATATGCTAATTAGATTGGACAACTTGCCAAAGCCAGGGCTGCGAGGGAAGCCGGTGCCAGCAGCCGAGGAAGGTAGGCCTACTCTTGCACGATTTTTGTGCATCAGGCCTCTAGTTTAAATATAAAATCTAGGAATATTTAAATCATTCACATAGTGCTGTCAGTCTAACATAGCTTTCTTTCCAATTGCTAGTTCATCATAAGAGAAAGAATGATGTTAAAGGCAGAGAAAAAGCAGGTAAATTTCAGAAATGGATCACTGGAAGGAATGGAGTTTGGCAAACCTTAGGGGAAGACTCAGGGGAAAATAAAAATAAAGGGAATTGGGGAGAAGTACAAAAAAAGGAAGAACATGAGGAAAACATTCTGTCTGAACACAATCTCAGGCTAGGTCTGCTGCAATCCAACACTGATTTATAAGATAATTTCTATGAATAAAAATGAGGAATAAGAAGATAATATACAGGCCAACTGTGAAAATGTTAACCAGTCATGAGTTGGGACTGCTTCAGATAATGAATGGGATTCCTGAGTCAGGGCAAAAATCATCTATTTGGTTTTTTTAACACATTGTGGACAGATCAAGAGAATTCTCGCTTCACATTACACAGTATTTTACAGAGTATCATACTTTAAAAAGATATTAGCTTGTAAGAACATATAATAAATAACTTTAAAATGCAATAGGTATTTACTTTTAAAGCATGGCTTTAACATTTATGTAAAACGCTTTTTGTACTCATTCAACAGAAACTTATCTGGCCACTGGGTAAAGTTAGCAATAAAACTACTGGTCCACAATATGTTAAGTATACAGCCTTTATAAGTGTCTGAATACAGGAAAATCTATATATATAAAAGGCTAACATACAAAGTGTTCCCTTGGGAGTTCGACCGGGAGACCAGGAGTTCAATCACTCGCTATGATGTGCACTGACACCAGGGGGTGGTGTTGAACAAAGGGAGGCCTGGGCTGGCAGCCGGAAGGCCCCAATTGGCCCTGATCACCAGCCAGGCCTAGAGACCCTACCTGTACATGAATTTCATGCAGCGGGCCTCTAGTGGCTACACAAACTCATTTCTAAATAACATCAAGAATTAAGCAGGTAACTTCAAAACTCTAGATTTTGTTGTAACACTGGGGGAAAAATTCCTAACTATTCTTAAGCCTAAGCTTTACAAAACATTCTAGAACACTGTTAAAAGTATCAAAGATTTTAAACAACAAATATTAACCATGAAACTAACCTTTGAATTAATGACACTTTTGGTAAACTTCGTTTTTAAGATTTCAGCATTGTCATTCATTTCCCAAATACATGAAAATGCCAGCCTATGGGGGGATATAGACAATAATTGTTCATGGGAATCAGTTAAAATAGTAACTATTATGTTCTTACGAAAAAACAAGCATAAATACCTGTCAACATTACATCTTAAGGAGCATAAGTTAGAACTAAGCAACTCTGGAACCATGTCAATCCTCTGGAACAGATAAAAGAGAGTTGCAGATTACTTAGCTATTTCCATACATTTTTTTATTTGAGATTCTATTCTCAAGTAGCATTAATTTAACAAGAAGGGAGGAATATTCTGGTCTCTGAATTACGAAAACATGAAACAAAAAGTCTATTTCTAGAAAAATACTTACAAAAATTGTTATAAAATGAAAGCAACGAAAGAAAAGGGGACGTCGTAGCAGTGGATCTAAGGATAAGTCCTCTACACTAAATAGCTAGTTGTCCTCTGAGAGTCTGAAGTCTCTAGTCTGGACATGAAGTGTACACTAGATAACTGACACAAGACCTGCTAGCTCCATGAATAGACCTTTCTCCAAGGCCTTCCACAAACTGTATGGTGTTTTTAAAATATTAAAAAAGATGACACTAAATTTTTATGTAAAAAAACTACACAGAACTTTGACAATGAATTCATAACAGACTAAGCTTAATTTTCTCCTCTACTATCACAATTTTTCTCTGTATCTTTATGAGACTATATATAAAGAAGAAGAAACAATAAACTGTGACAGTAAATTTATTACTTAACTTTATAAAAAACAAAAAATACATTTTAATTAGTTACTCATAAATAGTATAAGTTAAATGCTACTAAATAATTATGTCAGCTATACATACTTGTTATTTGGACCACTCAATAACAAAAAACATTGCAATATTTTCATTGATTTAAGGTTACCTTATTCTGTATTTTATTAGTCTTTTAGCTAATTCATGTACTATTCCAAACTTCAACTATTCACATGCGCATGCTCTCTATGAACTAACTGGACAATTACTATACTAGTTACTCATCAAATTTCACTAAATACTGAGGTTGTCCTTTCCTAAGCAAACAGCTTAGATGATTTTATTAAGAATGAAACATGCTTAGCTGGTGTGGCTCAGTGGTTGAGCATCAACCTATGAACCAGGAGGTCACAGTTTGATTCCCGATCAAGGCACATGCCCAGGTTGTGGGCTTGATTCCCTGTAGGGGATGTGCAGGAGGCAACTGATCAATGATTCTCTCATCATTGATGTTCCTATCTCTTTCCCTCTTTCTTCCTCTCTGAAATCAATACAAAAAAAAAAAAAGAACCCGATGATGTTACCTTTTCACAAAGATACACAGTTGTTCCCCTTCTAGCTGACTCCTGATCCAAAGCATTTCCTGGCCTAATAAAATGGCTAACATCAGCAATATGAACACCAACCTTCAAAAGATAAAAACAAAAAGATATTGATAGAGTTTTAATAAATTTAGTTAAATTGAAAAAAAACTGTCACATTCACCATTTCAATTTTTGATACATGTCCATTAGTCTCTGCAGCTACAACCACTATATTTGGCACAAATAATTCACAAATAAATTCTACGATGGGTGAAAAGAAAATGAACTCAAAACAAAATATATTTAAATAAGAATGTAATTACAAAATGAATACCTCCAAATTTCCATTTTCAAGCTCTCTACAATGCAGAGCATCATCTATATCAGTACATCCTGGTGGGTCCACACTACAAACACATAGATGTCTCAGGTCTTCTCGGTTTTTCATGTCCTATAAGATGCCACATGATTAAGAAATAAAAAACTGTTTTGGTAGTAAAAATGCAGCACAGCTCTTATGAAATCAACAATATACAGGGAGACACCCTGAATTTAAAACAAACAAAACAACAACCTCGGATCTTATGACTTAATGATTACCAGACATGATCTGCAACTTGTGGTTTCCTCGCCTTTGAAAAATTGGACATAAGGTAGTGTGGGTCCTCTAGAAAAACTACCTTTTAGTAAAGCAAGTGATTTCTGTAATAGCTAAGAGTCCTTTAACTAACTAAATGTTGGGGAGGGGGAAACCACAGTTTCTGCATATTTAAAAACACATACAGAATTCAAACAAAATTAAACCAGGCAAAGTCATTTATAAAGTCTCTAAGAATTCTTACCAACTTACCTTTTCAGTAATGCTCCAGGGCATCTTTGGTAGAAAGCTAAGGACAGCCTGTGAAAAAGGCTGATGGGGAACATCATGCTCAAGTAACAAAACTTCTGTTTCAGTCTCTTTATCTCCAACTTCACCTAAATTTTTCACAAAGTGTCCCTAAGACCAAATGTTATTATTAGAAAGGTGTATTTTATCATTTTTTATCAGGTAATTTATATTTTATCATCACACTGAGCTCTTGAGCATTTATATGTAACCTTAGTATTTCTTAATGTACCCATAACTACTTCTCAGAAATGACTCCTTGGTAAATTAAAGCTGATAAAGATGACAATTCTCAAGTGTTTATGATGGAGACTTAGTGAAGGCCTAGATTATTTCCTATAATCATTCAACTTTAAAATGTGCTTCAAATATAGTAGCTTTAAAATCTGTTTATTGACATCTACGTAGGTCTTAAAAACACTATTTTTGTAGTCGCTATCAAAAGTTATTTGTTTGAAAAATTCAGTAAAACTAACCAAATGATTTACATTGGAATTTCATAAGATTAATTTTCAAGTTGGATACACTACTTATCCAGTAATTTTGTGAAATATTCCTAAATTTCAGTATGAAGTTTACAAACAAGCATATTCTAGTTTTACTAAGTGAAGCAATTTTATTCCCAAATTTTAAGTAAATTATTCTAAAATAAAATTACTAATTCAAACTTACATTTGGATATCTGGAATTTCTGGGCCATCCATCAATAGCAACGATAATTCTCCGTCCTTCTAATGCAGACGCCTGTCTGGTTTCTATCCGAATTCGAGGAATTCTCTTCTCCGCAGGTGTAAAGAGATGTCTTCTTGACTGGAGAAAATTAGAAAAAAAATATTTCACATACACACAGAAAATCACAGGATGAAGCCTCTAAGCTCTATTAAATTGTATCATTTTTTATTACATAGCAATAGACTCTCTACTCACCTCCTTAATATCAGACTTGGAAAGCATGCCACAATATGGTCTCCAATTCCTTTTTATAATTCCTACAACTCTACCTGTAGGCTTTAACATTTTTTCATTTACAGCAGTCTTAAGCTGGGATTTAAAAATAAAAATCTTGTTATTTTTCCTTTAAGTACAATGACACAATTTCCCTTCATAATAGAATATAAACATGGATACTAGTATTTTCAGGCCCTAAATTATGTCATAAAACTACAGAATCTTAATGTTTCAGAATTCTAGGCAAGGGCATGCGAAACCAAAGCACGGACATTTTTCCATAATAATAAGGGACTACAAAGAGATATTCGAAAATAATTAATATAACTGAATAAGTATGTCAGAATTCAACTCTTTTTCAATTTTAATATCAGGATTTACTAACACATACAGAGGTCCAGGAATTAATAGACTAGGATTTTAGTAGCCATATGCACTACCTGTGTGGCATTTATTAAATCTTTTTTTAATTGATTTTTTTTACAGAGATGAAGGGAGAGGGACAGAGAGCTAGAAACATTGATGAGAGAGAAACATCAAATCAGCTGCCTCCTACACACCCCCTACTGGGGATGTGCCTGCAACCAAGGTGCATGCCCATGACCGGAATCAAACCTGGGACCCTTCAGCCCACAGGCCGACACTCTATCCACTGAGCCAAACCGGTCATGGCAATTTATTAAATCCTTAAAAAAAGAGTTATATCTTTAATCACTCTTTTTTATCCAAACTAAAAATCCAAAGAATATTTCTTATTAGGAACAGCAGAAGAACCTTATGGTACTTCACTTCTAACACTCTTCTATGGCCTAGACTCTATAAAAACAATGTCATAGTAAGACTCCAGAATATAATTCATGGAAAAAGAACTACTAAGGTATGAATAATTACATTGTTCCTGTAATTCTAAAATAGGGAAATAAATTGATCGTACCAGGTAGACTTTGGCTCCTAAGAAACAACCAAAAGTATTCTCCTTCATAATAAACACGGTAATAAAGGCTTATTAAACAGACCCAAATATAAGGGACCAGTAGAACATCTATTATACTAAGGGAATTTTAACATTACATAAAATCATTTCAGAAAATTTTAATTTTATTTACTTAAAACTCACTGATTTCAGACAGGCCATGTTATGCAGGTCATACAGGTTCAAGTTTCATACTCAAGTTAACAGTCTTTTTGTACTTACACCTGTTTACTTGAGCCAAATAAGATGCTCATTTAAAAGAAGACTACTGAAATAGTTAGAGGGAGGAAAAAATTAACCCTGCGTAGAACTATAATTTTGTTCAATAAACCTGAAAGCAATGAGATTTGTGTAATAGTCTCCAAAACTAACACGTTGACTAATTATGCGAAACTGCACAAAAATTAAAACTTGCTTGTTTTCATACAATGCGTTCTGTTTCCTCTTCTTTCTCCACATCATCTTCATTTTGACCTTCATCATGTAAAACCACAGAAGATGGTGCTACCCACTGATTTTTGGGGAGAAGCTCCACAGCCACAATGTCTTCATGAATAGCTCGATTTAAATTTTTCAGCCCTTGTAAGATTATCTGTGTAAAACAGTAAATGGCACGTGTCCTGGTATTTTAATGGCAATAACTGGGAGGTTACCTAAAAGAAGTTTAGATATACCCTGAATGTTGCTATGTGTTTCTATTTATCCTCCTTTATATTTTTCTTATCGTGTCCCTTTACTACACCCTCTTAATTTCTCAATATCAAGTAGGAAAAAACAATCAGAAAACATGGGTTGTGTTCATGGCTCCGCCATAACTCTTACATTAGTATCAAGAGACCTTAGGGAAATTTCTTAACCTCTCTAAACCTGACTGGTAAAACACAAAGAGTACCTACTTTTATAGGCTGAGTTGAAGATTAAATGAAATGCAGCAGCATGCAAAGCAGTTAGCAGAGTATATGGCAAACAGTAAGTATCCCAAAATAATTGCTATTCACTTTAAAGTATGTAAAGTCTTCTGAAGCAATTACATGTTATGTAAATAGTATTCCCCAAAACTGGTCTTAACATATAAAAAAGAGGCATCCTATTCATTAATATTTGATTGACTAAACAATAAAAGTAGGTTATTAGAAAGTTATTTTCTTCAGTAAGTAGTTTTCTAAAAAAGTGATTAATTTTAGTATCTATACCTCCCACAAACTGTTTTCAAGCTGATAAACTGGGAGTACAAAGCAAATTTAAATTCTCATATAGAATTTTAAATACTTATAAAAGAAAATAATGAACAAGAAGTATTTTAGTATATAAGGGTTATATTTATACACTTGCCTCTTTATTTTCTTCAGCATCTCCATGAATCCATACTGTAGCTTCTAAGTAATTTTCCCTGCTGGCTCTAAATGTTCCTTGAAGGTATGTACCAGATTTTATGCCTTGTTGTAACTTACTTAAGGGAAGATGCTCTGAAAATATTATTTTTCCACTTTCTATTTCGTTCTGTGAAATAAGCAAACCAAAAAAATGCAGTTAGTATGTAAGTCTTCTGTACACTAAGTTCTGTACACTAAGCATATAATTATTATCATTATCATTATCAAGTAATTTCTTTTAAATACCTTCCACATCATGGTATATACAACTCCATGAATGAGAGAATATTAATATAGCACACTGAGGGAAAAAAATGCTTTCAGTTCATAGGCAACTTACAAAACCATTTCAATTTCATTACATTTATGGTTTTTATCCACAGATGTATGTCACTAAGAAACCACCCAGGCCTTCCAAAACAAAGGTGTGAATACTTAAGTGGGTGGGTAGATAGCTAGAGGCTAAACTGAACCCTCAGTTTCATGAAAAGACTTTGGCTATTAAAGCATAAGAAAATACTATTCTTATTTTGGCTATTGTAAATAGTTAAGGATATAAGACAGAAGTTAAGTTGGGAAGTGCCTTAGATATACCACAATACCCATTAGGATTCTTAGCAACTTCAACGTCCAAAATCCTGACTGCTTGGCTCCTTTCATCTCCTTCTCTATTTCCCACAATTTTTCACCTTCCAAGGACAATATTGTATACCTCCTGCTTTTTGCTTAACTCTCTAACTTCTCCATCTTCCTTCCCCACACTCAGATGGAGGACCTCAATATTAATACTGAGAATCAGAAGCACTCAGTAGAGATCTACTTCATCTTCCCATCACTGAATCTGCCTATTTACTTGCATCAACACCAAAATTTCAGCTTTCTCTCCTGTAGCAATGAATACAATATTTCTGTTCTTTCATGTTTTTAAAACATTTTTTACTGATTTTTTTTTTTTTTAGAGAGGGAGGAAGGAAGAGAGAAACATCGATCTGAGAGCAAAAAATCGATTGGCTGCCTCCTGTACATCCTCTACGAGAGATCAAGGCCCCAACGGGGCATGTGCCCTGACCAGGAGTTGCATCGACAGCCTTTCAGTGCACAGGATGACACCCAAAGAACTGAACCACACTGGCTGGCCACACTGACTGTTTCTGTTCTTTCAACTGAACACTACAAACCATCTCCTCTCCTCTATTCAAGAACTTGGTCCTTTAACTATATTCTGCCTTTATAATCAAACATTTTCACCATCATATAAACATAAGATAATCTATTAAAAATAAATAAATAGCCAGTTCAGTGTGGCTCAATGGCTGAGCATCAACCTGTGAACTAGGAGGTCATGGTTCAATTACTGGTAAGATCCGGGTTGTGAGCTCAACCCCCAGGAGGGGATGTGCAGGAGGCAGCTGATCAATGATTCTCCCGCACTGATGTTTTTATATTCCTCTCACTTCTTCCCTCTGAAATCAGTAAAACCATATCTATACTAATCTATACTAATAAAAGGATAATATGCTAATTAGTCCAGGAGACCTTCAGGACATCCTTCTAGACAAAGCCATGGTGGCGGGGCCAAGGCAGAGGCAGTTAGGGGCGATCAGGCCAGGAGATAAGGGCAGTTGGGGGCGATCAGGCTGGTGTGTGGGTGGGTGGGGGGGGGGGGGGGGGGGGGGGGGGGGGGGGGGGGGGGGGGGGGGGGGGGGGGGCAGTTGGGTGCGAGCAGGCCAACAGGCAAAGTGGTTAGGGGCAATTAGGCAAGCAGGTGAGCAGTTAGGAATTAGCGGTCCTGGACTGCGAGAGGGATATCTGACTGCGAGGTTAGGCCTGGCAGTTGGACATCCCCCGAGGGGTCTCAGATTGGATAGGGTGCAAGCCGGGCTGAGGGACACCCTCCCCTACGTCCCTGCCCCATACGAATTTCATGATCCCACTTGCTCTGCAAATACCATCTTCTCTCATAGTTAATACATACATACATATATATATATATATATATATATATACATACATAATAAAATTTTGGTCTCCTTCCAAATACTGGCCTGATCATATGTTCACTTCATACCAAAATACTACAACAGTATTATCTGTAGAATAGCTGTGTATTGACTTACTCACCTGCACTTACTCCCAAATCCCACTACAACCAAGTGCCATCCTCAGTTAACTGAAATCATTCTGCCAAGGTCACTAGCATATGATCTCAGCAATTTAAATGCTCCGTTCTCAGTCCTATGAAATTTTTTTAAAAAGATCTTCCTTCCCTAAGACACATCAGCATCCAAATCATTATTCCTTTGGTTTCTGTCCTCCTTCACCGATTAGTTTCTTCTGTCAATTCTCCTGTTCCTGATTTCTAAAATGTTGTCATATTCCAAAGCTCAGCAATAGGCATTTTCTTTCTTTACCTACATTTATTCCCTT
>PVJC01026392.1:8160-24130 GCA_004026665.1 Murina feae
TTACCCCCCCCCCCACCAACCCTCCCTGTCCTTGTTGCTGTAATTTGACAGTCTGTTTGATGCTGCTCTGCCTCTGTATCTATTTTTGTTCACCAGTTTATAATGGTTATTATTATCCATAGATGAGTGAGGACATGTGGTATTTTTCTTTCATTGACGGGCTTATTTCACTTAGCATTATGTTCTCCAGTTCCATCCATGCTGCTGCAAATGATAAGAACTCCTTCCTTTTCACAGCAGCATAGTATTCCATTGTGTAGATGTACCACAGTTTTTAAATCCACTCATCTGCTGATGGGCACTTAGGCTGTTTCCAAATTTTAGCTATGTACCCTGCCCAGGGATGGGACCCACAACCTAGGTATGTGTATCAAGTGGGAATTGAACCTGCAGTCTTTTGGTGTACTAGATGATGCTTCAACCAACTAGTCACCTGGCCAGGGCTACCTTTTTTTTTTTTTAACAGATAAGGAAACTGATGACCAGAGAGGTTAAATTATTTGTCCAAAGTCAAACTGCAGTAGGCAGTTAGGCATGAGCAAAGCAAGGATAATAGGCCGAATATGGAAGGTCACCCAAGGTGCTTAGCAATAGAAAATTGTAGGGTGGGACCTTGACCTCAGGGTGACATTTTCTTTCCTGGAATATCACTGGTCATGTGGTTTAGAATCCTTAGCATATCACTGGTCATGAAGTTCAGAACCCCTGACCTTTCACATTGCTAGCCATGTGGTTTGGATCCTTCCCTCTTTCTCTCTCCTCTCTCATGAAGCATGCCCAAGCCTTTACCATTCTCCTTCACATAGGTGCATATATCCTTGTTTTCATTATTCTAAGTTTTTGTTTGCCCCTGTACTCTGTAACTTGTTTCCTGAGACCATGCAGTCAAGCTGGCACACTTCTTCCACGGCTCCCTTTTTCTACCTCTGAGACTTTCTAAATAACTTTTTGTGTTTGAGTCTTGGTTTTGAATTCTTTCTTACCAGAACTCAACTACTGAAGATGCTGGACAGAGGTCTAATCACCAGTAATAATTTGGTGCCATTTTGCCATTGACAAAACTGTTTGAAGAGTGCAAGATTTAAACCCAAGTAGTCTGATTCTGGAACCTGTGCACTAAAGCACCATCCATTTTGTCTTGCTTTTAATTTCAGCATCAGGGTCCCTAACACTTTATTTCACCCCTTTTTCCACTCAATTATCCTAATACCTAAGTTTTATTTCAATCTTTATGTCTTGGTTTATGCTGCTCTCTCCTGCCACCTTTCTATTTCTCTGTATCTAACCATATATCTAGAGGTTTAATTCAAAGTCCTATGTTTTCCACAAAACTTTCCTTAAACACTCCAGGATATCTAATAATTTGAATACAGTTGAAATATTAAAATGTGTTTTCATTGGTCTCTTTTAAAATATAAGTTTTTATTGATTTTAGAGAGAAAGAAAGGGAAAAGATGAAGAGAAGGCAAAATATGGATGTGAGAAACATTGATCTGTTGCCTCCTATATGCACCCCAACCAGGTACTGAGCCCACAACCTGGGCACATGACTTGATCAGAAATTGAACACGCAACCTTTAGGTGCTTGGGAAGATGCTCACCCAACTGAGCCACACTGGCCAGGGCTCAATGGATTTATTTAAATGAAGGCTGTTTATGTAGGAATATTCAGTTATGTTTATATTTTATTTTTTACTTGTTTGTGATTATACAAATATTACATATTTATTACAGAAAAATGCAAAAATACAGATAAGCAAAAAAAAAAATACTACCTGAAATTTTACCACCACCACCTTAAGATAACCATGTAAACATTTTGGTGTACATCCCTGCAGACATTTTTCTATGTGTATATTTATTCTTGTAATGTGATTATGTTGTTCTGTAACCTATTTCTTTTAATTTAGCAATATCTACACTAATAAAAGCCTAGGTGGTCCTTGCACCCTTGTGCGATGCCTTCACATCATCACAAGATGGTCTCCACAAGATGGCCACCAAAAGATGGCCACCACAAGATGGCCATCCACAAGACAGCCGCCACAAGATGACTTCCACAAGACAGTCGGCAGGGGAAGGCAGTTGTGGGTGATCAGGCTGGCAGGGGAGGGTATTTGGGGGCAAGCAGGCCAGCAGGGGAGGGCAGTTGGGGGCAACCAGGCCTACAGAGGAGTGCAGTTGGGGGTGACCAGGCCTGCAGAGCAGGGCAGTTGAGCGTGATCACGCCTGTAGGGGAGAGCAGTTGGGGGCAACTAGGCCTATAGGGGAGGGTAGTTGGGGCCCATCAGGCTGGTAGGGGAGTGTGCACAAATACGTGTTCTAGGCCTCTAGTTTAATATAAAAATCTTTACAAGTTATGAAGTGTTTTTTAAAAATTCTTTATTGTTGAGAGTATTACAGATGCCACCATCCACTCTGTTCCTGCCCTGCCCCAGGTCTTTACCACCCTATCATCTGTGTCCATAGGTAATGCGTATATGCATATGAAATCTCTATGTTAATCTTTTCTCCCACCCTTACCCTCTGAGATTCATCAGTCTGTCCTATGTTTCCATGCCTCTGGTTCTATTTTATTCATCAGTTTATTTTGTTCATTAGATTCCTTGTTCATTTACTTTGATTTTTATTGAACTTCTTTAGCTTTTCCTTGTCTGTGAGGCTCTTTATCTGACCTTCAATTCTAAATGATAGATTTGCTGGATATAGTAATCTTGGCTGTAGTCCTTGCTATTCATCACTTTGAATATTTCTTGCCACTCCCTTCTGTCCTGCAAAGTTTCCGTTGAGAAATGAACTGACAGTCATATGGGTGATTTCATGCAGGTAACTACATGCTTTTCTCTTGCTGTTTTAAAAATTTTATCTTTGTCTTTAGTCCTTGGTATTTTAATTCTGATGTGTCTTGGTGTGGGCCTCTTTGGGTTCCTCTTGTTTTAGACTCTCTGTGCTTCCTGGACTTGTAAGTCTATTTCTTTCACCAGGTAGGGGAATTTTTCTGTCATTATTTCTTCAAATAGGTTTTCCAGATCTTTCTCTCTCTCTTCTCCTTATGGAACCCCCATAATGTGAATGTTCGTATGCTTGAAGTTGTCCCAGAGACTCCTTACACTACCTTAATTGAATTAACAAAAAAATTATTATTTTTTCTTTTTGCTCTTCTGATTCGGAGTTTGGGGGCACACTGACACCAGCTTCTGCTTGGTTGAGAGATCTTAGGAAAATCTGAAGACTGAGAAAGGTCAGGCATTTCATATGGAAAAGCCTCTGCAAACGGTTTGGATGGAGTTGCAAAGTAGATGGGGCAGGGTCTCAAGGAATCACCAAGGCAGAGAAAACATTGTGAGCCAGGCTAATCAAAACTCAGGTATTGCTGCCAGTCAGCTCTGGAATTGAGGAGGTCCCAGCACATGAACATGGACCCCTGCAAGCACCCCAGTCTGGTAGAAAGCTGCCCCTGAGTTCCTGCCCTGATGCCAAACAATTTAGTTCCTCCTCAAATGTCCCAGGTTCCTTTGAAGTTTCTGCCCCAGCACTGGAGCCCAGGAGAATTGAGTGTAAGTTCATGCCCTTTAAGAGGAACTGCCTGGGTTTCCAGCAACTTCTGTGTCACTTAGCTACAATCCCTGCTGGTTTTTATAGCCTAAAATTATGGGAACTTCTCTTCCCTGCTCTGGAATCCTGGCCTGGGGTTCTGGTGTGGGATTTGAACTCCTTGCTTCCCATGGGAGGCCTCTGCAGTGGATATATCTCTCCTAATTAATAAAAACATCATGTGTGGATGTTGGGCAGCCTGTTCTTGGCCTCCACTCCTCTTTCTGGTCTTGATGTACTTCATTCTTTATTTTCTAGTTGTAGGAACTCCATTTGGCCATATTTCAGGTGGTTCTGAATGTTGGTTGTTCTTTATTTTAGTAGTAATTTTGATGTGGTTGTGAGAGGTGGCAAATACTGGTGTTTACCTAAGTTGTCATTTTGGGATGTATCAAAAATATTTTAATATATTACCCTTGTAAAAATTGAAATATTTAAAAGGTACATTTAAAATTAATGCCTTCTTTAACCTTCATTCCCACCTTTACCCTAGTCTCACTCATCTACCCTATTCCTCATAAAAATATTACTATTATTGTTTGGTATGCATTACAGGTGGAGGTGGCTCTCTGAAGAGTTTCTCATAAATATATATATATATATATATATATATATATATATATATATATATATATATATTAGCTGTTCCCGGCCACACCTTGCTGTTCCTCAATCTGGTTAAATGGAAAAGAAAAGAGAAAGCACATGTTCTAATATGTTTAATTGCACAATGCTTGTGGATATACAATATTTTTGTTGTTCTATTGTCTGTGAAGATATAGAGATTGTCTGGTTTGCCGACTCTAGAACACACAACATATAATTGTCCATGTGAGAAGCAATCTGTGTCTAGATCTAAACCTCACAATTCTAAAGATTGGCCCTGAGCTTTGTTGATGGTGATTGCAATCTCTTAAATTGAAATGGCATATCCGTTGGAATCATAGGAATGTGAGGAATGAGGACATCTTCACCTTCTATGACATTGCTCATTAATTTTTTTTACTGTAAACCGTGTGCAGTGCTTTGGCACGCTGATTTTCAATTGCTGTATGTGCAGTGGCATACCTGGCAGATTGAGTGAATTCAAAAATTCTGATGGATAATTAATTGCTTCATCTGCTTCCACAACAGTGTCGACAGACCTGTATGTGACTGCCTCACTTTGAATGCTAGACTGAATAATATTAAGTTTGTAGACATCTTTGTTCTTGCCTGCAAGAATAGCTTGTTCATTCAGCCAATTGTGATTCTTATAATTGATTTGAATATTGGGAAATACCTTTTCAACCAATTCTTCCTTTGACATCACTAAATTGCATGGATCATAAATTGGAAACATTGAAATGGAATCATAAAATATTTAATATAATGTGTATTGTCTTTACATCCAACAGATGGCGCTGTTTTTCAAAAAAGCATTTTTTTTTTTAAAAAAAACACACACAAGTGTGATAGTAGGTATATAAAAACGCGCGTATTCTAAATGCAACATTGTGTCAAAATTTCAAAGCAATCGGTGAAGAACTTTCAGAGATTTAAGATTTTGAACAAACAAATATATATATATGGTATGTTTTGGATGCATAATGTTTATTTTCTATACAAATGGTATCATACTGTACACATTAGTCTGCAATTTGATTTTTGCATTAAAAACGTGAATTAGATATCTATTCTGCTTAAGTGAATAGGACATATCTCATTCTGTTTAAGTGATGTATGGTATTGTGCAGTACTGATGCACCATTTTTTTATTCAACTATATAACTACTGATGTAGATTTAAGTTGGTTTCAAATTACGCTCTTAAAAACAGCACTAAAAGATACGTTTGGAAGGTCTCTTTGTGCACTTGTGTAGGAATGTTCCTCTAGGATAGGTATAAGCAGAGATATTAGTAAGTCATGGGATGCATAACACTTAGCTTCAATAATGATCAAAACATGACCTACCTTGTTTCATGTATACTCTACACCTTCCAATACACACTGGATTATTTTAAAGCAAATCATATCACTTTGATGCATATTTTAAAAATTTAGTATATGATGAAAAATTGCCTCCAAAATGGCTAGACTAATTTATATTTTCACCAGCAGTGTTTGAGATTACTTATTTTCAGTCCCTTTGCCAAACTTAAAATTATTTAACTTTACAATGTTGCTAATATGAAATAGTATTTTTATTGCTTTAATTCTCATTTCCCTGATTAATAGTGAAATTAAGCCTCCTTTTATATGTTTAACAACTATTGGCTTTTCCCCTTCTGTTAAATGCCTCTTCAAATCCTTTGCCAATTTTTCCATTTTGGTTTGTCTGTTTTTAATCACACTAGATGTTTATAAATGAAATGCCATTAAATAAACATGCACAACATTAGCTTATACTAGTGCTTCAAGAGGCAAATGGACTTCTATTAGCATCATTTGATTCTTTTATTCACTTCTTTGTTGAATGCCTGAAATTTTCCAAACTCTAGAATATATTATATTGAACTAAAGAGAGATAATTCCTTCCCTCATGAAAATTATTATCATCTAAGTTGGCGAAATAATTAAATGATCACACATGTAAATATAGTTACAAATAATTATGTGTTATTAAATAAAAGTACCTTAACCAAAAGGCTTGAGATAGTCAAGCTGGTGAACCATTGGGTAGGCTGAAATAAAAAAAGCATGAGTAGCAGTTGCTTCCATTCAAATAGCCAGAACCAATAGGAGAAGACCTCTCATATTTTGAAGACATTCACCTCCTAATGCTGTCTCTAGCTAGCTTTAGGATCACAGCTTGCTTGAAAGCTATTGTTTTATGAAATAAAGTTGGCTATAAAAGCACTGGTTGAATGGGTGATGTGGCATTTCAATATTAATCTTTAGCTAACAATGAGGCAGAGACTATCCTCTGTATCCCCTGGACAAATTCACTGTCAGAATCCAAGGAAAGACAACAAAAACATATGATAGATAGACCAAGTATCTTTTGAAGAAACTGGAAAAACTGTAACTTGGGGAATTCCAGTAGTATTCTGCTCTCCATTATAGCACTGTCAACACCAGTGAGACTAACAATATTAGCAAGTCAAAACTCAGAGCAATAACAAGAATATAAAGACCTATAATAACAGCAACAACATCAATAAGAGTAAGAACAACATACCACATCAACAGGCAATATAAGGACAGGAATGACAAGGGCACCTCAGAAGTTTTTGTACTTTTTCTTTTATTTTTTTTCTATATTTTATTGATTTCAGAGATAAGAAGCTAGAGGGAAAGAGAGAGGTAGAAACATCAATGATGTGAGAGAATCATTGGTCAGCTGTCTTCTACATGCCCCACATATGGGGTCAAGCCTGCAACCAAGGCATGTGCCCTGACCAGGAATTGAACCATGACCTCCTGGTTCATGAGTCAATGCTCAACCACTGAGCCACACTGGTCTGGCATATCTACCTTTTAAAGACAGTAACATCATGCTCTAGGATGCTTGCAATCTCTGTCATGTTCTACAATGAGAAACCACCTCCAACCTCAAGACATGAAATGGAGGGTAAAGTGTGGCCCAGAGTGTGATCAATTAAACTTCAATGATCCACTGGAGAGATACCAACAACCATGAGGAAAATCATAATGCCAAGCAAGAACTGCTCCAAACAATTATATGAGGATGATTCCAAAGAATTTTGGGAAGTGATCCATTTGAACCTCTATAACCCCTGTTATGCACATTTCCATCCTTTCCATGCTTGAGTGTGAGAGACCTAGCTATGTTTGGATATAAAAAGTCTTCCAAAGACAGAAGAGAGTTTGGGCTGTGGTGGGTGTCAGAGTCTTAAATGGTTGTTATTTATGATGCTTTATATGAAAACAGAATGACCTTCACTTGAATTGATTCATGATTTTAAGACCCTAAAGCTTGAAAGGCAGAATATGAAACCCAAAATTCTCTAAGACTCATGGCTCTCTAGATGATGAGAATGTCCCAATATGACCTGAGGCTAGACTGTGGGCAGGGCTGGCCTGTGGTGAGCTTGGAAGCCAGGGCTGCTCGAGGGGGAAGCTTGAACCCACAGCCATCTCTAGGAAAATGTGGGGTTTGACACTGTCCTGGTTTATCAACATTCTTCTCAGTGTGATGCCCATAAGGGAAACATTCCTTTGTTTTAACAGTGCTAAGTATAACAAGACTGTTACCTCCCTGGTTCTAGACCAAACATATCAAACTCGTGGCCTGTGGGCCACATGTGGCCCACAATGAGTATTTTTGCGGTCCAGCCAATATAATGGTATGTAAGAAACATTTTAATAAAAATTTTGTAACTTAATTTTACAATATCCTGTTGTACATAATTATTAATAACTAACTACAATGTTCACTAATGACTGATTACTATAATGGTGCTGCATTAATTTCCTTTATGTGCCTTATATGCAGGTGCACCATTTCTCTTCACTAATACTAGCAGGGAATATTTTAGCAGCCAATTGCCACATCATTAGTCTTGGATTGACTTGTTTGGTGTGTGCAACAGGAAATATTTCGCTTTCAGAGAACAAGAAAAATAAGTTTATTTGTGTTATGCTTATTAATTTGTGCAGTTATTTGCGTTATGCTTATTAATTTGTGCAGTTATTCAGTGTCAAGAAAAATATTAATTTTTATTAAAATATTCTATTAATTCATGTTAACAATGACTCGTTTATTTCAGCCCTTTGTATTCAACATGTGTCTATTGAAATAAACCTACGTTTCTATAAAAATTGAAGCCCTTGCAGCCCACATAAACTTAAACCTTGTTTATTTGGCCCATGTTATTAGCCTTTGAGTTTGATCTGCTTGTTGTAGACACTGCATATTTGTCAATGCAGTAAAAGAAAAATGGCATTAGTTTTTGGCTGCCACATCTCAAAACTAACACACTGAACTCACTCTCCACCCAAATCCTTAATCTATACAACACACGCTGCTTCTAAACCACATGTCCTCCATCCTGTAACTGTGTGTGTGTGTGTGTGTGCATTCACGCTAAGCAAGTTTAGTAGGAAGAGAGGAAGAGAGGACAGAATTCAGAACTAGATAATAACTGATCCAAGGAAGGCCCCACTAATCAAGTGCTACTACCAATAGAGACTCCTGGCACAGAGTGGTCCTCAGAGAGAGGTTACCATGGGTTCAGGGTCTGAATTTAGCTTGGCAAGATTAGAAACTTCACTCAGAGTTGATCAAGCACAGAGGAATTAATTTCTGTTCTTCATAAACAAAGCTGAATTACCCTAAACTGCTATTTATCCAAGTTGCTCTGACCTAGGGTGAATCTAATCAGGACAGCAGACTAGAGTGCAAAAGAGGGTTTTGAAGAACAGAATATTAAGACAAACAGGCTTGGAGACCCTTCTGGGACACACCCCAATAGCTAGGGTAGCTGGATAAATTGGCCATCAGATTTGGGGAGATTTCTGTCTCTGTGGCACTGTTTGAACCGTAGACTCAGTGGCACCTCTCCTTGGACAGTGTCAGTGCCATATGGACACATTCTTTTGTTTTTGTCTCCTCTTTCTTTAGCCTCCATGGAGACCATCACTTCCCACACCCCTAAACTTTCTCTGTTATGACAACATAACAGTAACTTCAGCCAATTTACAACATAATTGAGTGGGTTACTGTTTTCTGTATATCAAATTTTGTTCCTGCTATGTCTTTCTAAGGATTGGAGTTGGAATATGACCACATTCCTTGATGGAAACTTGGGACACATCTGATTCCTGTCACATTAGTAATATGTGTCCAAATCTTTTTTCAGGCTCAACTTTTTCTGCAAAGGGCTAAGCTTATATGTTTATTGTTGATTCTGTTTGGTTTGTTTCCAAAAAGAATCAAGTTTGTTCTAACTTGGCTTCTTCATGAGCAAGTAGAGGAGCGAGGATTGGATAAAAGTTGTGCCTCTTGTGTGATTTGGCATGCCTTCATAATAACTATCCCAGGTTCAACTCCTCCAGAATTTATAATAGCTTTTGCACATCATTCCATTTAGTCATTATAATAGACCAGTGAGATACACATTGTCACCTGTTTATTTATGTGAAAGCCAAGGTTTAGAGTGACTAAATAATTTTTGAAGAGTTACACAGCTAGTTACTAGCAGAACAGAACACAGAAGGTCTCTTGACTCAAAATACAGGAATTTTCTACCTTTCTATTTGCTTTACCTAAAAGTTACTGGTAACTCCTATCTATCATGCTCCTGCCAGGAGCTATCCAGTCTTTGACCATTTCTTGGGCCTCAGAAAAGGGACAAAATATGCCAGCGAAAATAACGTAGCACCTTGTCCATACCTAAAGTAGAGGACAAGAAATCTGGCCTCATTTCTTAGGCTCTGCTGCCCACGAGGTGACCTGGTCATAGTGGTTAAAGAAGGAGAGACCTTTCCAGACTATTCAGAAGGCTTCCTTTTGCCAGGGACTCATGGTATCTTGAGAGAGGGATCAGTGAACAGTGGACTGAAAAATGGTCTCTGGCTGTATTAGGTTTTTTAGATATAATAAGAAAATGTCACAGACTAAGTGGCCCTAAAAAATACATTCATTTTCTTACAGTTCTGGATACTAGAACTTCAAGATTTGGCTCATAGATGGCCACCTTTCTACTGTGTCCTCACATGGCCTTTCCTCTAGGTGCATACATCTCTGGTATCTGTTTTTGTGTACAAATTTCCTCTTTTTATAAGGACACCAGGCTAATCCTGTTGGTCACATTTTAACACAATAATGTCTTTAAAGGCTGTCTCCAAATACAATCACATTATAAGGGTCTTCAATATATGAATGGTGGGGGCACAATTCAGCTCATAACATTGCCCTCTCTTCCTCAGGGCTTGGGCTAAAACAAATCCACTTTTTAGTTTTAAATAACTAGAGAACAGCTGCATAAAGAGACAGATAAAGGATATATTTTTGAGGTGAAGAATGTAGGTGGTAAGCACCAAAATATTAATTCCCATCTAGTATCTGCACCTCTTCTCCCCGTGTTCCAATTCCTTTACACCAAGCAGACCTAGAATCTCAAGTTTGCTTGGTAATCTTACTAGCTTAATATTGTTTTTTTTTTCTTTTCTTTTTTTTCCTGCTGAACTATCTCCTTTCTCCCTTTTCCTTGATATTCAATCCTTTGGAAAAGTTTGGGCTCTTGACTTTTTAGAAACATATATGCAAAATAAAAGCTGGTCTATATTTATATATTTTGATCCAGAAATATGCAATTATAGTTTTAGGCAGTGCTAATCATAAGTATGGTTGACTTAGATTTTATATTTCATAGTATAGTTCAGTTCCAAAAATTTGGTCTTGTTGCTCTCATAACTACATGCACATTTGTCAGACTGGTTGTTTAAATCTGATTTTACGTTGAAAATATACTTTGTATACAAAGTATATCTAAAGACATACTTTGAGGAGATGCTAAATGGCGTTTAGTATTCCTTTCAATAACTTTTCATTGTTTTGGACGCACATTATAAAATTCAGACTGACATTCAAGGTCTTCAGTGATGTGGACCTGTACATCTATCCAGTTTCACCTTCTGCTACTCCTCGACTTAAATCTTGCACTCAAACCACACAGAATTTTAGTCACCTAGACTTATCTGTATGCTTAATATATCCACATATTTGCACATATTATTTTAGAATACTATTCTAGAATGTCTATAATGCTCTTCCTCCTGCCTGTACCTGCAAACTGACCACTGTCATCTGATTTATCCTTAAAGTCTCAGTTCGGATCTGTGTGAAATGTTTCCTGCCCGCTCCAGAAAGTTGAGCACTTCTGTTTTGCCACTGTAGCTTATACATACTATATATATATACTAGGGGCCCGATGCACTTGGGGGGGGGGGTGTCCTTCAGCCTGGCTTGTGCCCTCTCGCAGTCTAGGACCCCTTGGGGGATGTCCACCTGCTGGCGTGCCTGGCCAGCCTGGGTGAGGGGTTGAGGGCTGTTTTCAGGCTGCCCACATCCCCTTCAGGGTTCGGGTCCCTATTGGGGTACCTGGGCAGCCTGGGTGAGGAGTTGAGGGCTGTTTTTAGGCTGCCCACTGCCCCTTCAGGGTTTGGGTCTCTACCGTTTTCAGGCTTCCCATGGCTCCCATTGACCTAAGGTCCCAGCGAGCCTGGCTGGAATCAGGTTTCTGGGGTTTATTTATCTTCTGTAATTAAAACTTTGTTACCTTGAGTGGAGGCCTAGGCAGGATACGAAGCCTCCTGTTTGCTTCAGCTCTGTGGCTTCTATAATTGAAACATTGTTGCCACGAGCAGAGGCTCAGCTGGCCTAGGCATGCAGTTGCAACAGAAGCCTCCTGTTTACTCCAGCTCCGTGGTTACCGGCCTCCATCTTGGCTGGGTTAATGTGCATACAGCCACTCTGTTTGGCTGGGGGCATGGCTTGGCTGGTGGAGGTGGCTTAGATGTCTCAGAGTGATGGTTAATTTACATCTTATTCTTTTATTAATATATATATATATATAATACTTAGACATATCATAGTAATGAGCACATTAGGCTAATTGGAACACTCTGTTTGGCTATATTTCTCATTGCACAGGGACCTGGCTTAAGGTAAATAGTCATGTGTTTTTTCAATGAAAATAAATGAAATAAAATAATAGAAAATGAAATAAAATAATAGAAAAAAGGCATTGCCAAGGATGAGTATCTTCTCATTTCCCACCTTTTAACATGATAAACATGATTTTTGTGATTAACTTGATGAGATGAGAATGAGGTAGAACTAGGTACAGCTCAGTCTAGGTTTCTAGCCTGTTTACCAGTTTTTGGATCTGACCTGATCTAAGCTGACTTCCCAATGCTGGGCCCTAAGCAAACGAACCCAAGTTGTCAAATTAACCTAACACCATCCCTCCCAAAGTTATAAGAAGTGGGCCATAGCCTGATAGATAGGTTCTCAGAAGGCCCATGTGCATGTTAAGGGGTCCAGGAAACCTGGTTTCTCCCCTTACCATTACCACACCTGGAGTCCCTGATATTGGGAGACCAAAACATTGCCATAGTGGTGGTGAAATGCTAGCCTGGAAATTGCCACATATAGGCTTTAAGGAGAGAGTATGGGGGTGGGGGACAAAATGTGCAGACAGACTGATGCAAAAGCTAACTGTCATTCTTAAGCAACTGAGGAGGTAAGGGCTAGAAGTCCAGACTGTTGCTGCAGGGACTTCTCTTTCACAATGACTCTGCAGTCTAGAGGCTGGGGAGGCAGTTATAGAGGCCATCTCAGGACAAGCCTGGGCTAGAAGTGGTGGCAGATAAGTCACTCACTCTTGAGTTCCATCCTCATCAAACTTTTCTCCTTCACATCTATTATTACATCAGATCTCACAGCAGTCCTGTATAAGGTAGGTAGGGCAACAGTTATGACCCATTTTACACTTGAAGATGTCAAGGCCCAGAGAAGTGGGCCATAAGGCAACTTTTCCCATACTCAATTGTTAAACTCCCTCACCTAATGGTCTTTCCATGGCCAGATACTGAGCTCTACTCTTACTGGAGTCTCATGTCCATCAACTTAACAGTTCTTTAATCTTTCCATGCCTTCAACTTCTTCATTTCAACCTAATCATAATGACCCAAGTAATATAAACTTCTCTCATCCTGATTTGTGTTGTATCAGGGGCACTAGTCATTTATCCACTAAGTGTTATGTAGTATCTTCTACCATGTGCCAGATACTAGGCTAAGTACTAGCTCATGCATCAATGAATAGAACACAGTTTCCATTTATTTCACAGAGTTTCCAATCACAAAATGAAGTCCTCAAAACCAGTAAGGTGGCTAGAAATAAACATGTACAGTGACCAAACAATAAATTATCCCAAGTGATAGGAAGTACTATAAAATAAATCAGTAGGGTGCTGAGTATGTGAGGGAAAAGGGTTAAGGAGAACTACTTTAGCTAGAATTCCAACCATAGAGGGGTCATTCCATTAAGAGGATATTTTAAGCTAAGAACTAAAGGATGAGAAGGAGTCAGCCAAGGTAAGACCAAATACCAGAGATAGGAGTCAGATGTGTATATAGTCTACCTGATTAGGGTTGATAGCTATCTGGAGGCAGTGTAGTATGCAAGAATAGCACTGTATTCAACCTTATGAATCCCCTTGCTTTTAGATCCATTCCTGTTAAGAGCTCTTGAAATGTAGCAGAAAAGAACTGTCATTTACTGAGTGTATACTATGTGCCAAGAGCAAGCTTGTCCCTTGCCCACTTTTTTAAAAATTTTCTTCAGTCTCAGGATTTTTATTTGTAAAACAAAGAGTTGAGAATATTTGGTCCCTAAGGGCTCTTATAACCTGGAAAGATAAACTAGTTCAATCTATGACCTAATTTTATTAGTTAAAAAAGCTGAAGCTCTAGAAGATGAAGTGATTTTGTCTCAGGCTATCCTGTAGATAAGTACATCTCTCATCAACTTGAAGCCTAATCTACAGTGTAGGAATAAAATAGTCTCATCTGAACTAAAAACTAAATGGTTATACCAGACTCTTGGCACTGCCTAGGAAGAAGTTGTGGATGGGGTACTCCATCTTGGATGGGGGAGGGGAAATAATATTGTGAGCCTGTGACAGTATGGTTGTGCCATTGGATGCTATCAAAGCTTTTCTTACCAGCACACATTTCCAGAAAGAGCAGAAACTGCAGTACAATGTCTTGGGTGGGTAAAATTCAACCTGGTTGGGGCAGAGGCCTTGGAATGGGGTTAGGTATAAAGCCCCAAGCCTATGTGATCTCCTTAGAGGGAACCTGGGGCTTCACATACATTTCCATTTGCTTCCATTAACCTTTTCTCCTCTTCCTCTTTTTTCTCTGCAACTCAAAGTGCTCATAGTGGTTACATCCAGTTATAACCCCAGGCTCAGGTTTATTCCAACACTTGTTCTAATATTTATCCCAACTTTAACTAGATGATAAGAGAAATTAAAGGAGAGGAGGAGAAAGAAAAGATAAAGAAAGAAGAGCAGATAAGAGAGAGATGAGTAGAAAGGAAGGCGAGGAGAGAAGAGTAGAGGGAAAGGAAAAGACAACATTCTTTTCCTGCCTCACCACTGAAGCAATTTCTGTCTTTTCCCATGAAATAGTATTTGAATTTGATAATAACCAAGCACTGTAGTTACCAAATTTCTCAAATCAATAATGTCAACAAAAATCAAGGGTATCTGCAAATCCACTGAATCCAGAGTTCCTCACGCCCATTCATTATTTCTATCAGAGGAGAAGGCAGAGCTTTTTGTACATAGTAGTAGGGGTAAAGTGAAACCTCCCTGCTCCTTTCTCTCCACTTAAAGTAAAAGGTTCCTCTGAGTTTTTACCCCCCAAGGTTATCATATAATACATTAGCCACCTGGAAAAGACCTTAAAGGGATAATAACTCATACTAGTCATAGTTGGAAAGAACAAGTCCTCACAGAAATCATAAATCTAATTAAAGATGGAATCTCAAATGGTCTGACTGAATATTAAAGAAGTTACAGAAGCCTCAGCAACAGGGTTAATTTATCTGCAAAAATGATGCAGAAGGGTGGGTAGGTGTTCTGCATGAACAATGGGAGGAAAAGAGCACCAAAAGCAGAATGTGGTCATTGTATCCATGGTAGTGTCTAGGGGATACAGACAAAAAAAAATAGGTGATCCTGAACCTCCTTTTCACTCCATCTTGGTTGAGGAAGTATGGGGAAGGGAAGAATTAAATAAGCTCATCTAATCTATTTTGTTCTCTTTGTGTACTCATCAAGCAACTTTATGATTAATTTGGCTCTCAGAATAGATTTTTCTGAGTAAGAAATTGTTGTTCAGCCAACATGAACATTTCCAGATGTTTGGGGTTATATTTTCTCAGGAATTAAGCAAAAACAAATGAAATAAAACAAAATCCTCTAATTATATCTGTTTCTTGTGAATTCATGGAATATGATCAGGTAGACTTCAAGCGTCTTGTCAAAAATGAAATGTGTCCCAGGGTGAGAGATCTCTCCTTAAAAAGTAAGCACATATCCTTAAAAGGTATTTCTTTTTTTAAATTTTGTTTTATTGCTTAAAATATTATGAAGAGCCCTGACGAGTTTGGCTCAGTGGACTAAAGGGTCCCCGGTTCGAGTCTGGTCATGGGCATGTACCTTGGCTGCGGGCACATCCCCAGTGGGAGGGGTGCAGGAGGCAGCTGATCAAAGTTTCTCTCTCATCGATGTTTCTAATTCTATATTTTATTTTATTTTATTTTATTATTTTTATTTTTTTAGAAGTAGAGATTTTAAAATAATTTGATCTATCTTTGCAAATTGTATATTATGATATACTTTATACATTTGT
>PVJC01026393.1:0-24037 GCA_004026665.1 Murina feae
AGTATCACCTTTTTCAATTTAATATCAAAATAGTTAACAACAATTGACTTTGATAAAGTCATTATTATTTAACAGATTTTTTTTTCATATCCTTATTCCAGAATCCCAGAACCACATAGCATACTCTTAAAATAATAACTTATGTTCTAATTGTGAACTAGGCTATATTTCTATTTTATTTTCAAAATTTAAATAAAGTTCAAATATTGAACTTTGTTTCCTTTTCTCTGAATTCCTGCATCATATTCCCGAATCACAAAACATTCTCTTTTTAAGAAGGTGAGGGAGAAGCATGTACCTTAGAGAGATCTTCACTCAAAATAGTTCAATGATGCTATTGAAGAGGAATAAACTTTTGATAGATTAAAAACAAACATGCATGTGAAAGCCCAATACTCCAACCAAGCTGGAACTATTAGGTGCCACTATTAATGTGTTTTTATGAGTTTTTAACATATTGATATTTTTTGTTTTCTTATAAGACTAATACATTTTTTCATTATTTGTTTAAAGTCAGGCATATAAAGGAGTACAAAGTGAAAAGCAAGGTTGCTTTTCTTACTCCCTGCTCAAGCTCAATCCTACTTCCCAGGAACAGTCACTGCTAACACTTTCTTATAATTGTATGTTTTTGTTTTGTTTTGTCTTATTTTTAATCCTCATCCAACTATATTTTTTCATTGATTTTTAGGGAGAGTGGAAGAGAAAAGGAAAAACAGAGAGAAACATCAATGTGAGAGAGACTCATCGATTGGTTGCCTCTGACCAGGGCCAGGGCTAAGTAACTAAGGTACATACCCTTGACCCGGATCTAACCCAAGACCCTTTGGTCCATGGGCTGATGCTCTATCCAATTAGCCAAACTGGCTAGGGCTGCTTGTATGTTTTTAAATTCTGCTTGGAAACTGACATTTTAGATTTTGACACTCAACTCATCTATTGTTAGAACTTGAGTGCTCTCTTTGTTATCACCCACCAAGAGGTTTTTTTGTTTTGTTTTGTTTTGTTTTAAGAGCAATTTTCTAGTAAAAACTGCATCCCTGGACCAAACCTGTTCCTTCTGGCTATCCTCTGGTAATACCTTTTTCTCCTGTTCCATTCCCAGACAACATACACACACAGTGCAAGGACCCAGCTAACTTACCATCTTCGGTGGGAATTTATGGGTGTCTGTTTTTTAAGGTTAATGTTCTATAGCAGTTTTCAATACATAGCTTATTCTAAATTTAAAGTGACAAACCATCTCTCTCCCACTTTTTTTTCCTTTCTCTTTCTCCCTCCCCTGTCCCCATTTTTTCTTTATTTATATTAACTTTTTTGGGTTTTAGTATTTATGATCAATTATACAGCACATAAAAGGCTGGAAGGCTGTAATAATCTGGCCCCTTAGAGGTTTGGAAACCCACTCTGGGTAAATGTACAAGCCACAGCTGAACTAAGACATCATTATGAAGAGCCCTTGTCTCACACACACATACACACACACACACACACACACACACACACCTCTTAAGTCAGAAGGCTGTTCCTCTAGGTCCTCTCCTCCCCCAGGTTCTGGTGTTCTGTTTAGTCTAAATAATTTTCATCCTGCAGCCCTAGGACAACCTACTGTTCTTAGATGCATTTTTGGTATCTGGAAGATTAATTTCCTTCCTGTTTAGTCCTGGTTTTTTTTTTCTATAATGGGAATTTTGTATATTCCCTTTCTCTCTCTCTCTCTCTCTCTCTCTCTCTCTCTCTCTCTCTCTCTCTCTCTCTCTCTCTTCCCACACACACACCTCTGTCATTAGTAGTTTTTCCAAATCATTCATCAGCAATCACACTCTGAACTAAAACCATCCTCAGTATTCTGCTTACTGCTGGTCATCACCACATTTGAGGTGCTTGCCCAGACTGTCCTCTTCTCTGTGAGCTGCCTCATCTCTCAGTCACAGCTGTTTATATCACACGACTCCATTCCCCCTTGGCCAACAGCTGATTGGATCACAGGTGGACATCTGACACTTGTGCTGTGCCCATCAGACCTGCTTACTGGAGAACTTGAACTAAGAGTTGCAGAAATGGAAGTCAGCTAGAGCTAAAAAGATACTGTAGTATCAGGAGTTCGGGTGGCCATATGGGTGTAACTGTGTTGATGAAGAATCAAAAAGAATCAGATTTCAGAGAGAAAAAAAGCAAAATAATAGACATTCACAAACTTGAAAGACATGAGGCTATGCAACAAAAGAAAGAATAAACAAGACCAAGAATGTATGAGAGAACAAATCTTTCCTAATTACTGACAACTTCCCGTTTCTTCATGAAGCAACAAATGTTATTTTCTGACACTGAATCCTTTAAAAAATTCCAGGATTTTTATCATAAACTCACCTTGCTTTAATCAAGTTTAACAGGGTCTTTATCTCTTACAACAACAACAACAACAAAATCTCTTATTATGATCTCCCTTACTCTCTTATCTTCTCTTTTTTTTCCTTTCTTGTCTTGTACTGACTTAAAAGATAATGCTATTTGAATATTGCCCAGTAATCTCCAAATTATACCCAGAAATTGCATGACAAATGGTGAGTAAACATTGATAGACTTTCATAGAATCAGAGCACAAATAATAGGATCAATTGCACAATGCAATATAAGCTCCCAAGTTTTAAGGCTAAATTTGAGGTGTTGCACCTGGTACTTTATAGCTGTCCATTATTTTGTTTGTTTTCTGTGTGTGTGTGTTCTAAATATTTAAGTTACTTTCTGTTCCTAGGACTACCTAAGGTCTGAGAGGGAGAAAGCAATAACTCTAAAACACAAAGTCAAAAAAAATTTCACATTTGGATGGAGGGTAAGGCATGTAAATAAAAATGATTAGTCAGCATGGTGGGACAGTGGAATATCTCAGGGTTAAGAGGACGATTTTAGACAAAGGACATGCCAGTGTATCTGAGGGAAAGTGCTAAAAGAGAGAAAAATGTAGGTTTACATAAAATTTCAATTACATATTCACCCTGAGATCATCAGATTGGCCCACCTTATTTAATCAATATATATCTATATATCTATATATCTATATAGATATATAGATATATAGTCTATTTTATAGCCAAAAACTAGAACAATGAAACAAAACCAGAAGCATAAACCTGTCAAAGGCTAATTATTTTTCTTCTCCTCCTCCTCTTCTTCCTCCTCTTCTTCTTCCTCCTCCTCCTCCTCCTTCTTCTTCTTTTTCTCTTCCTTCTTCTCCTCCTTCTTCTCTTTTGCCCATAATGTTATTTTTTCTGGGTGTATCAGTACTCTTAGTAGAACCAAAATGTGTTATGCACACATAAATAATTATTCTTTTTATTACAATTATGTTTCATATAAATGTTTGAGCTTAATTAACATTTACAGAGACACTCATAGAATATTGGCCATATAAGGAATTAGTCAACAACTCTTATAGCAGCCATTCAAGAGGAGAGTTATTAGTTCCTTTTATAGATGAGGAAATAGGAATCTAAGAACTATATAGAATAATGCTACCCAAGGACACATGGCTAACATGTTGAGGAATCAGTGTCATAACCTCAGTTTATCAGGCTTCCAAATAAACTCTCTGCTACACCAAGTCCATATATTTCCAAACTTAAGGAAACCTAATCTCCCATTGGAGCACTCACAAAAAAATGACAAAAGCAAGAAGTCTTCAGTGCTGCTGGAACCAAAGAGGCCCCACTGCAACAAGGCAATGAGAACCATGAACTAAATTCTGTGCAGTAGGGAGAAAATGGGCATTCCTTTGCTCCCACTTCAAGGCCAAGGCAGAGTAGAAAAATCTCTCCCACCTCATCAGCATCTCAGAGAACATGCAGAACAAGGAGGCTGGGCAAGGAGAAATGCTCTTCAGCTATCTCCAGAGGAAAGAGCAACTTCACAGGCACTTTAAGAGGCTGGGGTGACTCTGAAAGCTCCAGGAGGGCAGAAATCTTATGTTGCCACACCTAGCACAGCACCTAGTATGTACCAGGATCTCAATAAATCCTGTCGAATGAATCAGCTCCAACCGCTATAAGCTTCTGAGATTGCATCTATGCTGACAGTCCTAAGAAGGAAGAGAGCTGAAGAAATACAACTGATACTGACTACAATTGAAAGCATGAAATCTGACCAAGTTCTGATGGAAAACCAAATCACAATCCTCTGTGAGAGAAAGATGGGAATACTTCCAGGAATGCAAAGTATCCACTCAAACACAAACAAGAATGGAAGATGAATTAGCAAGGAATACAGATGAGAATCAGTGAATGACAGAGAACCAGGGGAATAAACTTAGAAAGGACTACAAGGGGAGGAATCAACAGGTTTCCCAAAATGACACCTCCCATATTTGCCAGTATTCTAATGGGAAAGGTTAGGAGTTAATGCTGTAAGTACATGTATATTATATAATATTGATAATGATAATATAATAGCATAGCTAAATTTTAGGAAAGACTTAAGAAAGTAAATGAATTAATTAATTCAAACTTTGAAACTTGACAGCAATAATCAGGTGATTACTATTATTATTCCCCTTTTTTGCAGATAAAGAAACAGAATTCAGAGACAATGAAATTTCCTCAAGGTGAAAAAGTTAGGTAAGTGATAAAACTAAGTTTCCAGCTCAAGATATTTAGGACATCAGGGTACCTTTTCATGACCACGGAGCCATACCCTTCATAGTCAATGCAAACTCTAAGTCTATTCCTCAGTGTGATTTAGAGTCATTCTCAGCCCATTGTATTGTCATTACAAAGTTCTGAGTTCAAAAGAATGAACCCTAAATCATATCTGGATCCAAGTTGGCTCTACTTAACATTTGTAGCCTAATATAATAGCCAGGACTCATGTCCATTTCTAACCTTTGACCATTCAGAATTTGCCCCTCATCCAGGACCACAGGGCCTGAATACAACCAGAGGCAAGAGGTCATTGCTTTTAAAGGACAGGTAAAATTACTCCAGGCCTACTTTTGGACCTCTTTCATAAACACTAATGACTACACCCCATTTACAATTCATGCCTGTTTAAAGTTTTCGAGGCTCATGGATTTTACAATAGATGATGGATGGATGGATGGATCAATCGATTGATCGATAGATGATAGATAGATAGATAGATAGATAGATAGATAGATAGATAGATAGATAATAACCTGTCTACTCTATGGACTATCTTATCTGTGGTAACTGGACTTTTGGCCCAGGGACTTGAATTAGTAGTTAAGTATTAATTCTATGCACTTCTCCAGTTTTGTTATAATCACTAATTTTGCTTTGGTTGATTTGATTTGGTTTCATTTTTCCATATTCCTGTTTACTTTCTCGCATTTATGCAGTAGTTTAAGCCCCTTAGAACAAAGCACAACAAAAGTGTGAAAATGTTTAACTTTTGAGTTAAACATTAGGTAATCATAACTTCATAACTTCAAAAGTATTAATAAAGAGCTTGGGGCATAAATATATAAATATTAATAAAAGCATAATATGCTAATTAGACCAGACAGCCAAACAACCTTCTGGATATCTTTCTGGATGTGCTTCTGGATGAAGCTGGAGCTGCCAGGGCCAAGGCAAACCACCGCGGCTGTGAGGGCCAAGCCCCTTGCACAAATTTCGTCATCGTGTCTCTAGTCTATAAATAAAACCTCTGTGAAATCATATTATCAATTAGAAGCACTGTTTGTAGCCCTCATTGAAAATCAGACTGGAGAAAGATAATGATGCAGACAGAGAGCAGAAGAAAAGAACGTGAGCTCCAGTCTCTACAGGAGTTCTTGTCCCACAGACCAAACCAGAATTTTGGACAGGGGAGTGGGAATAAGAGGGGCTTGGAGCTCTCTCTCTCTCTCTCTCTCTCTCTCTCTCTCTCTCTCTCTCTCTCTCTCTCAGATGATATTCAAGAAAATACAAAGACTCTGAGCTTCCAGCACTCAGTAATTGCTGCAGGGAATGTAGAGACAGGGAGAGGCTAAGACAGCTCACAGAGATACCATGGCCTCTCGAGGTGTCAACTAGCAACCAAATGTTTTCCTTCCCACTGGGCCACAAGCAGGAGACAGGTCACCACAACCTGCAAAGACTGATGAGCAGGACCAGATAGATAATGTCCCTAATGGATGAATTGGTCAGAACAATCAGGCAAATTGTAAAACTTCCACACTATTGCACTGGTATTCCATAAACATAACTGGAAATTGGCCAAAAGCTGGGGGGAAAGGGAGATGTAATTCTGAACTGACTGAGGTGATGTTTCAACCATTCCACGTAACTAGTGCTCAAAATAGATATGAATTTCAATCACATAAAACATATATGTTGTGCTTCTTACACACGTGCTTGTGAGCTGATGATGCTCCCTGCTGTAAATCAACTAAAATTATTTCGATTTGTGCCTTCATGAACTGTACTGGGGTACTCTTTCTTCTGCCAGCTTCTGGGTTTAGTAAGCATCCACTGCATTGCCACAATCTTAAGAGAAACCAATCAACACTTTTATGTAGTCTTAATTGTTGTGTTCTCCTGATAATCTGATATCCAAAAATGTTTGCCATCCTATATCAGCTTTAATATTAATAATGAGTTATAAAGAAAAAATAGAGAAAATTCATTTTTATTAACTACAAAACATCAAAAAATTGTGTATTTCTGAATCATGGAGCTATAGCCATTAATTGCATTTTGAAAGTATAGGAAGGAAGATATACAAAGGTTAATAAAGTTTTCTGTGGTTATGAAAGTCAAAACTTCTGACAACATGAATGTTGTTGTTTTTTAAGATTTACCTTTATGGATGTGTGGAACACCCAGACAGGAGGGAGGTTGATTAAGTAGCATTCTAGAAGGGATTATCTCAACTTTCTACATAGAAGGTGGAATCAGAGCATGAGCATGTCTAGAGCAGGCCGGAGGGGACCAAGATAGCCTTACTCAAAGCCATGATGGTAGGCTGGATTACCAAAAGTCAGGGATTGTCTGAAATTGGAATTAAGGTCAAGGGTCAAACACATACACCAAATCTATACTTCTAATCCTCACCAAAATCTGGGGGTGAGCGGGGTGGTCCAACAACAAGACAAGTTGACACAGCCAGGAGTTGAGAAAGAAACTTCCGGTCAGCTTGGATTCGGACCCACCCTAAAGGCCTCGTGTTAATTTAATTACCTCTTTAAAAGTCCCATCTCCAAACTCTGACCCACTGTGGGGTTAGGGCTTCAACACACGAATTTGGATGGACATAAGTCAGCCTGTAACATGTGTCTTCTCTAACATGAGACTAACAGCAATAACAAAAACAGAAGGAAAAATAGTCTGTCGAGACAGATTTTTCCACAGCTGACGAAGTGTTTTAGGAAGCTGTGCAGACGGATTGGATCAATGGTGTCCTATAGAATACACAGAAACACTATATCACAGTGTTTGAACTACAGAAGCCTGCGCAGCTGCCGAAGAACTCTTA
Source organism: Murina feae (assembly GCA_004026665.1). NCBI lineage: Eukaryota > Metazoa > Chordata > Mammalia > Chiroptera > Vespertilionidae > Murina > Murina feae. The sequence goes on from PVJC01026393.1 coordinate 7,471, forward strand.
GAACCACAGAAGGTTTCATATCTTGGGAATGAACATCTGTATTATTTAAAACCGTGTTTATTTTGAACATTGTACACTATGGAATCCAGTATGTGCTTTATAATGTAAACGCTTCTTCACTTTCTTTGGTCTCTCAGCCTGTTTTCTTACTCTTTTATTCATTTATTCCCCTGGGCCCCAATTCCCAGGAAGGGGACTACTTTATCTGAACCACATGCACTCCTCCTGGGGACTGACTGGTAGGAAATGCGGTCTTTGGTATTCCCTGCCTGCTCATTCACTTGTGATTTCTTCAAGGCCATGTTCGTGTCACTGACCTCACTCCAGTCAAAGTCAGGCCCAGGGAGAGGTTCCATGCATCCAGAGAGGTCATGGCCAGACTGTGGCACCCACGTTCACTTTTCTACGCTTTAGAACAATGTCTGAGTGCTACAGGGCACCAGCATAGTCAAACCTTTGTTAGAAGACAGATACATTCTGTGTAAAACCATTCACTGGAGAGTAACATTTCACTTCTTTTTTCTTTCAAAAACAGTTTTCATTGCTTCTGATTTAAAAGGAAAAAAAACAACAACAGCTAAATGACTTTTTAAAAATTCTTACTGTGCTGCTGTTTCACGCTATTAAGTGACTGTAATTCTGTCAGAATACATACCGACATAGCAGAAAGAATCCATATAGTAAAGGCATAATCCTTTAAAACTCAACTAAATAGAAGATTTGCCAGGCATGTGACTTTTTACATAGTAAGTGAACATTTTACTTTGTAATTCTCTGTAGTCCCTGCATTTTTTATAAGCTACTTGGTAAGTTTAATTTACTTTTCTCATTGTAAATCATGCTTCAGAAAAGTGGGCTCTGGGGTATAAAATGAATATATTTGGGCATTGTCCACACTGCCGCAAAAGAATGATACTGTACATATTCAAGGCCAGTATCCAAATATTCTGGAAAGCTGAGCCACATAAATATAGAACAGCCTCACACTTCTCACCAGTCACTACATAGTTGGGAAACTATGCATCAGTTAAACAAAGAAATTAAACACATAGGGCCTGCTACATTTAAATATTTAAGTGCCATATTTTAAACAAATCATATTATTGTAGGCCGGAGGATTTCCAAGGCAAAAAAAATAAAGTCTGGACCTTTCATGGAACACCTTCCCCCCACACCCCCTTTAGATTTTGAACTTCACACAATAATGCTTTTCATTTCTGTACTTTCTGCAAATGTTTCCACTTCTTAGAGGCTACATTGTTTTGTAAGAATAAACTGTAGGTTTTCCAAAGAGCCTCTCTCTCCCACTCAGCTGCCCTGAGGGAGTTAGAGCTTCTGCACACAACTTATTTTCGTTTCCCTCACCCTAAAAATGATCAAATAAGGACTGCTTCCCCCACCAGCATTTCTAGGGCAAGAGGCTCTCACAAGTGCAACCTTTATCACCGCAAACATCTCTTCTCTTTCCTGCTCTGACACGTCCAAAGAAAAAGATTATTTAGCACACACCAACCGTGTTAGAATTAGGGCTCCATTACAAAGGCACAAGGTGAATATCCAGGTTTCAGCCATTGGAAAGTGGATACTTTGAGCATCTCTGGAATTCTGTCACTAACAATTGGGAAAGCTCAACAAATGCTACAGAGTCGGTACTCTCTCTTCAGAGTCTGCCCCTTCTTGTGCAGCCAACAAAGTAGACATTTGTTGGCTGCACAATTCTCAGCATCCTGGTTCAAATAAGGATACTGCATAGTACATATTCTTTACTATTTTGGAGTTGCCATGGCAGAGAAGAGAAGAGATATTTTTGTTGATGGAATGTCTCTTAACAGAGCTCCTTATTTTGGCCTTCCTGACTTTCTGATGCAGTTTTCAGATCTACTTCAAAATATTTCCCTGACTTTATTTTTTTTTAATTATTTAAAGCAATCAACATGCCAGCATCACAGAAAGAGCAGAAGATACTTTATTAAACGTGCTAATGGGCAGAGGACTGAAATTTGAAGACGTGGAGTTTACTTTCAGTCCCAGTTCCTCCTAGTCCTTTCCCAGCTTCCCTTTCCCTTTTTCTTTCCATTCACTTTTTTTTTTTAAATACATTTTATTGATTTTTTTTACAGAGAGGAAGGGAAAGGGATAGAGAGTTAGAAACATTGACAAGAGAGAAACATCGATCAGCTGCCTCCTGCACACCTCCTACTGGGGATGTGCCCACAACCAAGGTACATGCCCTTGACCAGAATTGAACCTGGGACCTTTCAGTCCCCAGGCCAATGCTCTATTCACTGAGCCAAACTGGTCAGGGCATCTTTCCATTCACTTTTGTCTTCTAGTTATTCATTGCTGCCTTATCATTGAAAAAAAAAAAAGCAGAATCAGTGTGTCAGATCAGACTGGGTTATAGTGTCGTTTCAAAGAAAACCCTAATGGCTTAAAATAACAAGTTTTATTTTTTCACACAACACATATGCTTAGTGGATTGGTTGGGGGCTTTGCTCTGTGTTATTCTTCCCCTGGGAATCCGGTTCGGGGAGCGGCCTCCATCCAGAGTGAAGGCCAACAACTGTGGCCTGTAGACCAAGCCTGGCCTGCTGCCTGGTTCTGCAGGACCCAGGAGATACGATTGGTTTAAACATATTGCGTTAAAATAACTTCTTAAGGAATAATATTTTCTATGTAAACTGTATAAAACTGTATGACATTTGCATTTCAGTGTCCATAAATGAAGTGGCATCGAAGCACAGCTATGCTCGTTCACTTGCATATTTCCCAAGGTTGCTTTTGCTCTACCACGACAGAGCAGTTGAGTTGTCGCCACAGAAGCCATATGTCCTACAAAGCCTAAAATATTTGTCATGTGGTCCTTTACAGAAACGTGTTTCCCACCCTTGAACTAGGGCACTGCTGGTCACCGTGCAGACAGTACAAGAAAGAATGGGAAACCACGCGCTGATCTGGCTTCTAGCTACAAGCGGCTAGAACTACAAGTGGCACACAGACTTCTGCTCACATTCATTGTCTAAAGCAAGTCACACAGCTACCCTGGATTTCAACAGAGGTGAAGAAGTGCAATCCCACCCTGTCTGTGCCCAGGAGAAGAAGCAAAAACAATCTGATGACCAGCACGAATAATTATGACAATTAAGAAAAATAAATTAGAATTAATTACCTGGTAAATAGATTCTCTATTTTACAAATAATCTACTGGTTGTCACAGAAAAGATGGCAAGTAAGAGCTTCTGGCTACTTCCCCTGAAACCAAACTCTGAAGATGCCACAGAAATGAGACGGAGGTTGAGGAATCTCAGAGCTTTGCACCAAAAGTATGGTAGCTCTTAGGGGTAGAGGTCAGAGCCTGTTGTAACTGGGGGAGGGAGATTGAGGGTAAGACAGCGATCAAATGCAGAAGCCTGAGATGCAATAACAGGGGAAAATCTGGCAAAGAGCTTTCTAATGGGGCCCATTTCTTTCCATAACATTGCCCTGAAATGCCATCACTCATCTCTGCCAGAGTGAAGCAGAGCAGCCCAGGACCAGCAGGCTAGAGGAGAACAGCAGCAGGAAAGCACAGGAGCTTAGCTGGGACAACAATGAAAACCCACAAGTACAGGCAGGCGGGACCCCATCTTTAGCATTCCCTTCACTTATTTCTTTACTCTTTTCCCTATTCTTCTGCCCCCATATGCCATAATTTATAAATATGAAACTGAGAATACAGCTTCTTAAAAAGAGCCATACTCAGGGAAAGGGCGCTGGAATGGAACACGTGGTGGGACATGGTTGGGGAGGGAGGACCACATGAACGATAGTGGCCCAGCCAGAGGTTCTCCACTCTGAGCATCACCCCACTCCCCCGCCTGGAAGAGCATAATCTGGGCCTTTTAAAGTTAGGCAAAAGAAGAGAAATAAACACAAATAGCTACAAATACAACAGAGGTTGAAAAATATTAAAAACAACATTAGGCTGATAAATATGAAAACTAGACAAAATTAGTAAATTTAATTTAATACTAAAATACAAATTGAAAGCTTAAATAAGTTAATATCCATTAAATAAGTTAAAATGTTAATTAAAGACCTTCTCAAAACCACCAAAAAGGCCCCATGTGCAAAATATTTTACATGTATATGCTCCCAAAATTCTAAGAAGTAAACCTTACTTTTTACATATTATTCCAAAGAATTAAAAAAAAAACTAATTCATTTTATTATTCCAAATTCAAATAATAAAGGAATACTAAAAAATAATGATTTAAGCCCTGGCTGGTTTGTTTAGTGGTTAGATCATCCACCTGCGGACTGAAGGGTCAAAGGTTCAATTCGGGTCAAAGTCACGTACCTTGGTTGAAGGCTCCATCTCTGGCCAGTCAGGGTGCATATGGGAGGCAACCAATTGATGTGTCTCTCTCAAATAGACATTTCTCTCTGTCTCGACCTCTCCCTTCCACTTTCTCTTAAAAAATCAATGGAAAAAAATATCCTCAGGTAAGAATTAACAAAATTAATAATAATAATAATGATTTAAGTAGACCCAAAAAGAAAGCATTTGATAATTGTAACACATATATGCAGGAAAAACTAAGAATACTACAAGTAGAAATTCATTAATTTGATCAAAGCCATCTGTAAAAATAACTGAAACAAATATTACAATGAATAGTAAAAATGTAGATACATTTTTTTAGGGCCCAGAACAAGACAAGGATAGTGTTATCACTGCTACTATTCAATATACTACTGAAGATCCTACCAACCAAATAAAAAAAATAGAAAAAATATAAATAAGGTTATAAAATAAGAAATAGAATAAGATGGGTTAAAAAGCAACAACTAAATGCTCCCCAGAAAAGACCACTTTAAATATAAATACACAGACTGGATTAAAGTAATTGGATGCAAAAAAAATGATATATTATAAAAATAGCAAGCAGAAGAAGGCTAGAAGGATACATTAATATCTGCCCAAATAGACTTCAAGACAAAGACCATTGCCAGCGATAGCGACATTTCATAACAATTTAAAGTTCAATAATCAGGAATACGTGATAATCATAGATGTCTATGTGCCTAATCATAGAGTTTCCAAAATTATGAAACAAAAGTTGACAACTTTAAGTAGAAATATAAACAAGTCACCGTTGGAGATTTTAACACCCTGCTCTCAGCAACTGATAGAACAAGACAAACTCAGTAAAAACATAGAAGAATTAAACAACAGTATTAACCTGCTTGACCTAAAGATATTTATATAGTACTACACCCAAAAGCAGAAAACACATTCTTTGCAAGTGCACATGGAACAACGACCAAAATAGAGCATATTCTGGGCTCTAAAACAAGTCTAAATACATTTAAAGGATTGAACTACAGTCAGAGTTTGTTCTCTGACCATAATGGATATAATTTAGAAACCAAGAATAATAATAAAATATAAAAAATACTAAAATGTTTACAAATTAGACAACACACTTTTATATAACTTATGTATTAATGAAGGACTCAGAGAAAAATAAAAAATATTTCAAGCATAATGACAATGAAAATACATTTCAAATTTTGTGGGATTTCCAAGGAAAATACAACATGTTAAAATTTGTGCTTAGAGGAAAATTTATAGTTTTAAAAGTTTTTATATTAAAAAGGAAGAATGATATAAAATTATCTAGGAAATTAGAAAAACAAGAATAGAAAAAAACAAAAAAGTAAACAAAGAAAATAACAAAGAGAAGAAATCCTATCTAATAAAGAGGGAATATACTAATTGACCCTCATGCCATAGCAAAGATGGCAGTGCCCACAGCCAATAAGAAGGGAGTATGCTAATTGACTGCCCACCCTCAAAGACGATGGTGCCCACAGCCAATAAAGAGGGAATATGCTCATTGGTTGCCATGCCCTCAAAGGTGCTGGCGTCCACAGCCACGAGATGGCAGTGCCCAGTCCCCTCAGCCCTGCTGGGGTGGCAGGTGGACCTGGTGGCTCCATGTGCATGCCTCTCAGCCACCCGGCTGTCCAGGGCCACCCGAGGTTCAGGTAACCAGGACCAGCAGAGGCTTGCACTGCCAGCAGTGGCAACAGCACAGGTGTGATGGGGCATCGCCTTCCCCTGATCCCTGGGTTGCCTCCCACCCCTGAAGGCTCCCGGACTGTGAGAGGGGGCAGGCTGGGCTGAGGGACCCCCTCCAGTGCATGAATTTTCATGCACTGGGACTCTAGTCAATGAAATAAAAACAAATAACAGAGAAAATTCAGAAAGCCAAAGCTGATTCTTTGAAAAGACCAACAAAATTGATAAACCCATAATTACACTCCTCAGGAAATATGAAAAAAAAATACATTATAAATATTAGAAAAAGGGCACATTGTTACAAATTCTAGAGACATTAAAAGAATAATAACAAATACTATAAATAATTTTATGCCATTCATTAAACAACTTAAATGAAATGGACAAATACCTTAAAAAAATACATCTTAACTAAACTAACATGGATGAAATAATAATTGTGGATAGTTCTGTACCTACTGAGGAAATTGGATTCATTCCCAATATACATTCTCACAAAGAAAGTTGCAAGCCCAGATAATATCACTAGTGAATTTTACCAAATATATACAGTGAAATTTTTTTTAAATCTCGTACAAAATTCTTTCAAAATGGCCAAGAACATTAATGTACTGGGGGAGGTGGGAAGCAACAAAGCTATATAACAAAGATTTCTTAAGAACCTAAAATGCAGGTGATTTGGAAACCACACCTCAGCCCGGAAGGCCACACAAGACAGGCAGGTATGTGGTGAAAGTGGAAGAGAGAAGCCGACATTCGGTATGTTTCCCTCCTTCAGCACACCCATCGCCTGCTGTCAGACACCCATCGCCCTCTGTCAGACTCCGCAAAGCCTGCCTGGCTCTGGGGAGCAGCCGAGGAGCCAATCTGCTCTTGCTCTGGAGGCTCCTTCTCCAGAGTTTCCTGCCCTGCCTGGGCCTGTGGGGCTCACCACTGAAGCTCTGTGAGCGCAATGCCAGACTCCAAAGCTGGAGAGAGGTGGTTTGGAGGAGCAGTGCAGAGCTAGTGGGACAGCCTCTCCTCTTGTAGCCAGGGGGCCGACTATAGGGGAGTCTGTGGGGCTGGCTCTAGAGCTTTCCAGCATGTGCTGCCCCTTGATGGGAAAGGCAGGACACCAGGGTCTACTGAGACCAATGAGGAGTCTCCCGGGTCCTCAGAACTGCAAGCAGGGCCTGAGCGCCTGCCTGGAAGGGCGAGCCCTCATGAACAGCGTGGGAAGAAGACTCTGTCAGGGCTCTCGGAAGAACCTGGAGCAGCGTTGTGCCTGAAGCTCAGTGTGAAGTCTGAAATGTGCAACAGGAGAAACCTCTCTCTCCTTCTCTCTCTGAAAATAAAAGAGGAAAAAAAAGGGAATAAGCAAGACCTATGTACCAGGCCCCTTCCCATTGTTTCATTCATGTCACCACAGTGCTGGTCCTGACCCTTTATTTAAGGAGCGCCTTAGAAATTGATCTTTGCTATTGGATCAATAGCCACATTTGTGATGCCATGGCCATGACTGAGGTTTCATTCTTCAGGCTCTGAGTGAGGGAACTTGAACACCAATCCTGGCTCTCATCCCACATTCATAAGGAAAGGCTCTTCAAGTCCTACCTTTTTATTCGATACTAGTGGTTCGGTGCATGAAATTTGTGCATGGTGGGGGGGATGTCCCTCAGCCCAGCCTGCACCCTCTCCAATCTGGGACCCCTTGAGGGATGTCTGATCAGGCCTAAACCGGCAGTCAGACATCCCTCTCACAATCCAGGACTGCTGGCTCCTAACCACTCACCTACCTGCCTGCCTGATCGCCCCTAACACTCTGCCTGCAGGCCTGATCACCTCCAACTCCCCACCCCTGCTGGCCTGCTCACCCTCAACTGCCCCCCTGCAGACCTGATTGTCTCCAACTGCCCCCCCTGCCAGCCTGTTCACCCAGCTGCCCTCCACTCCAGGCCTGATTACTCCTAACCACCTCTGCCTGGGCCCTGCCACCATGGCTTTGTCCGGAAGGATGTCCAGAATGTCTCCAAAAAAGGTCTCCTGGTCTAATTAGCACATTACCCTTTTACTAGTATAGATTTATTTATTTTATTTGTGCTTTCTTTTGAAGTCTTTTTTTTCCTATACTAACCCTGATATATTAGGTGACTTGAGGAGCGCACATACACACACACACACACACACACACACACACACATCATTTCTTAGGCTACCCAAGGGGCTGTTAACCTCCAGCAAACTCATTCTCTATGCACCTGCCCCAGCTCCATTTTCAGGAGGCATACTGCCAAAACCAGAGAAGAATTCTGTGCCCACATAGCACACCCTCACTTTCATTCGGTAACCAGAAATAGCATCAGGTGCCTCAGTTAGAGATTGAACACCTTCTTCCCTTCCCCATTCCAACTTCCCACTGAATCTGGAAAGGGTGCTTCTTGCATTTACACCCTGCATGCCCACACTTAGAAAGCGTGCCTGGTGTGGGCCACCGATGGAAGGAGTGACCACTGAAGTCCCTCATCCATACCATTTGCACTGTCTTCAAAGGAAACTTCTAAGGGATTATGTTTGCTTTTAAAATGAATATAAATTATGTTTTATCCTACTATTTCTAATAGTTTTTATGTGAAGAAGTGCCCTGATTTCACAGTTAGCACCGGCTATATAATTTCTTTCGCACACCAATATCTGAAGAACAATATACACACAAGTCCTGTTTCTTCACCACAAGGAAATCTTATTTTGAAATTTGGACAAGCTTCCATATATATATATATATATATATATATATATATATATATATATATGCAAAATGATTCTTGTATCGCATGGCATTGTGAAGATGAAAAAGTGAGTGTAAAATCATTCATAACACATCATATAAATTCAGATAATGGAATTTTCATTGGACCAGTAACTCAGTCTCCTAGTCAGATGTCCTGGTTTTCTTAGTCGGGTCTCATTGATTACAAGTAATACAAATCATATAAAACTAGCTTTAAAAAAATAGAGCAATGTTTTATAAGAATGCCATGGTGCACGGGTTATAAAGTACAGTATAGGGAATATAGTTAATAATCTATAATAATAAAAGGGTAATATGCTAATCAGAGCGATGTCTTCTGGACATGATTCTGGACGTCCTTCCTGATGAAGCCGGGGCCAGAGGGAAGCCAGCCCAGGTCCCGGGTGCCTACTGGTGGCCGGAGGAAGAGAGCCTGGGTCCCAGGTGCTGGGGGGAAGCCTGTGCCAGCAGCCAGGGGAAGAAGGGCCTACTCTTGCACGAACTTTCCTGCATTAGGCCTCTAGTATTGTAATAACTATGTCTAGTGTCAGATGGGAATTAGATTTATTGGGGTGATCTCTTCATAAGGTAAATAATTGTCCAGTCACTATGTTGTGCACTTGAGGCTAACACAATATTGTATATCAATTATTATTTTTAAATAAACAGAAAAAAAGAAGAACACCATGATATCTTAAAACAACAACAAAAGCTAGAGCCAGAAAGCAGCAGAACCTTGTGAGGGACTGAAACAAGAAACTGAAGGTCCCTGGGACTCCTTCTACCTTGTCTTATTTTTTTAGTTCTATCTACCTTATTCTTCTCCAATACTCCCCTAGACCCAGGCAAGAGGGACCTCTGCCCTTGGCTTAGAATTTTAGAGGTTTCTACTCTTGCCCTTCTCTGGCTTTGCCCAGTCCCATGAGGCAAACAGTCAATGGGTTTAAAAGGATATGGCCCCATGTATGCGTAGCTTCCCTCAGTGTGTCTGGGGGCAGGGAGTACATGGGAACTCTCTGTACCATCTGCTCAATATTGCTATGAATAAAACACTATCTAAGAAATAAGAAAAAAAAAAAAGAAGCTATGCCCTAACCGGTTTGGTTCAGTGGATAGAGCATCAGCCTGCAGACTGAAGAGTCCCAGGTTCGATTCTGATCAAGGGCATGTGCCCCAGTAGGAGGTGCAGGAGGCAGCTGATCAATGTTTCTAACTCTTTAGCCCTCTCCCTTCCTCTCTGTAAAAAAAAGAAGAAAAATCAATAAATATATTTTTTTAAAAAGAAGAAGAAGCTGTGTTCTTCCCTATCTCCTATAGCCCCTTCTAGAACATGGTCTGGGCACTTGAGGTCCCAGAATTCCCCCCCCCCTCGAGTTCTTGCACTCCCCACCCCTGTGTGCTTGAGTTCATATCTGCAACCTGCACCAGCCTCTTTCCTAAGCCTATCTTCCTGAAGACATACTGGTTTGCAGGTATGGCCCTCTAGCCCCAAGGCATGGTGCAGGTGGATGATGCTTGAATGAGCTCCTGGGGTGTCCATGTGCATGTAATGAGGTCCTTTGTGATACTGATAAAAAAGGAGAGTCTGCAGACCATCTCTCTGCTCCAAAGTCACTTCAGAATTCTATTGTGGAATTCTGAAGATTCTCAGAATTTAAAATTGTTAAACTTCACCTCCCAGATTATTATGAATTAATTATATTTGCCAAGATAGAAAATATACTGTGTAATAGTTTGTTTTCTTAATTTATGCCTTTTCAATATTTAAACACATGAGATGGGGGCTACCATCTGCACTCTTGCTCCTGGTCCCATTAATATTGGGGGTAATTCCACTCTTTCCCAAAGGTAGGTTGTATCCCCAGCTCCAACGTAACAAGCAATAGGCTCAGTCTCTCAGCTCTAACTCTGAAGGAGTCTGAGAGAGAGTTTGATTGGCCTCAGTTTAGGATGAGAAGGGGGGAGGGAAGGCTGCAACCCCTGGTCGAAACATTTGAGTACTTTGGAAATGGGCCTTTTCATGGAAATAAGGCTGTCAGAGGAGGGAGATGTTCCTGCTGTAGAATGGGAAGTTCCTAGAGAAATGTGGCTAGGGGGAGTCCCCCTTGAGTACCCAACTTCACAGCTAAAACCAATGCAAATTGTATTCCTCTTATTTCAATAGGATCAACTAGTGGAAAATCAATATATTCCTATTAGAAAACAGGTTCCACCGTACTTTTTAAAGTCTCTTTCACAGTTGGCTCTACTGAGAGCAATTAGTATGATCTATAGTGGAGAGGACATTTCTGTTAAAGACAAATTAAAGTTTTATTGAAATAATATTCAACCCTCATCCTTGGGTGTTTTTAAAAAGTGATCAGTGTGCTAATACAAGTCTAATACTTGTTTCCTTATTAGAAAATCAAGCTAACATGTTTTTAAAAACATTCCATTGACTTATTCTTCTCTATCTCCTTCGTTATAAAAAAAAAAAGTGGCAAACCTAATAAGGTACACAATGTTTCATTAAAAAATACTTGCCAAGCCTTCCAGCTATAACAGAATGAATACAGTTCATAACTGGGATCTCTAACAGTCCTATTTGAAAAAATACAAAGGACTGGAAACTAGTATTTGCTTTGGATACAGGAAAAGCACGTAGAATAACAGCGTTTCAGCAAGATCATCTCCACGTGACGGTATGAAATATGGAAGAAATGAGAAAGTACACTTTCAACCTTTTCTGAAAGAAAAAGAAAAACTCATCAAAAGGAGAGAAAAAGCTCAGGCATACATTGTTACTGTTTCCATATATGCTTCTTCACCTCAAATAACCTAATGTTAATGTTTACACTTACACTGAAAGGTCCATCCATTCTACCCAAGTCTGAAGCTTAACTTCTTATGCAGAAAAAACTTGCGCTCATTTCATTTGGCTCCCATAGACAATACGCAACCATCCAGAAGTCATCAGCAATTCTAAAGACAGCATTATTTGCTCTGGAGCAACAGAGGGTCCCGAATTCTATATAGGAGGGGCTCATGGACAGTAATCCAGTTACAATGGGGAATGAAGGGGGTCTTCAAACATTTTTGCCTGAGTATATATTTAAAGACCATTTAAATACTGTGAAGCCTCTAGAAAATGTTTAAATTTAAATATATAACTTGCCTCCCACATAAGTTTATATAGTAAAAAAAAAAAAATCCAACATATTGCATATTTTGACATTTTAAAAATAAAATGGTTATAACACTTTTTCAATGTGTCAGAAAGCATATAGTGATTTGACAGCACATCATTCATTTTAAAAACATGTAAACAAGTTCTTCTTTAACAGTTCCTTTTGCTCCTTGAATTCTTATTTCCTTTTCACATCCTTCACAAAATTGTATGATGTAATATATTTGGTGTTTTCTACTTCATTTCAATCATCTCTGTAATGTTTCTTTGCAATAGAACTATGAATAGAAATTGAAATTAAATGGAGTTCTTTTCCTGTAACCACAATGATCTAAGTGTTTCATTAAAAACCTTCTGGCCATCGTTAGTATTAATGACCAATAATTGCCATCCTCATAAAGTATCACACGTTCAAAGTATGCTGGGATTGGAGATGGGAGAGAGGTAGTAGGCCTTTTTAAATCAAGTGGGAGAAGGACAACTGTGAAAGAAAAAGCAGCAAAGAAGTACAATGACTCTTGACCATGGAGAAATTCTCAGGTAGATCATTTTTTAGTTTCTAGAATAAGCACGAAAGTTTAATATGTATAAATTGACTCCCATAAAGTTATATGTGTCCAAGGCCCCTGGGGAAATCTTGTGTCCCAAGTCTTGCAGACTGGTTTGAAGGTTTTTAAGCTAGAGGAATTTACCTAAGACTTCATTTAAATCGTAACCACATTATTTTACATAGATTATCTGTGCCGGTCAATAAACCATTAAAGTTTTGTAATGATGTTTTTTATTGAACATTGAAGAAAATCAACTTGGAAATGTGTTATTATTTTTATTTGGACTCACTTGAGAAGCACTGGGTAGAGATCAATGAGGAACTAAAACCAACTTCTTGCCACTCTTGCTCATATCCTGTTCATCTCATACCCTACCAAACCCTTTATCATTGCTACCGTTTGGTCTGCAGTAGCAGCTGATTTCTTCAACCCTTCCCAAATACTCAGTGCTTAGTCAGTTGAAAATCGTTGGCCTAAGTGGGGAGATCTTCTGTTAGGAAAGTTGTTCTCCTTTCCATCTGTGCTTGCAATAGACTCAATCCAGTATGAATCTCTATCTTGTCTTTAAAACCTCGCAGGAAGAAATAAAAGAGCAGCCAATATAGTTCAACATCCAGAATTATTCTTTATCTTTTCCCTTAGAGCTATGGTCTTCATGAGCATTTGGTCCAAGTTATAGCAGATGACAGTTCTCCAAATAGCTTTCCTCCGTGGACCCACCTTCCAGACAGCAATAACTCTGCTCTTGGACTCACCACCTGACCACACGGCCAATTCCCACTCTTTGGTACCTATTCCATATTTTCTTCATACAAAGGTTCAGTTGTTATAATAAATATCAGCATAACAGTGGTTTAAACAAATGTTTGTTTTCATGTAACAATCCAAGTTTAAGCACAACTGGATTGATATGGCAGCTTCGTGGTATTAGAAACCCAAGGATCATGTTATCTTGTTGCTCTGCTGTCCTAAATAGTTGCCTTCCTCAAAGAAGGCTCAATATCACATCCACATCTCAGAAAACAGGAGGCGAAGAGAGAAGCAGGGACAGGTATGCTTCTTCCTTTTAAGGCCATGACCCAGAAGTTGCACACGTTACTTATGCTCCTACCCATTCATCGTATAGTTACACCTGGTGGCAAGGGAGGATGAGAAATGTAATCAGTCAGTGGGTGGCCACATGTCCCAACCAAAAAATTCAACCACATAGAAAAAGAGAGGGACTGGATTTTAGGGGAAAACTCTGCTACAGTGTCTATTGGAAGAGCTGAGTACATTACCTAGTCAATGTCAAAAGCATCTTTTGGACTACTGCTCTGAATTAAACACAATAGCTAAATAAATAAATAAATAAATAAATAAATAAATAAATAAATAAAATATCCATCACTGCTACTTGATCAGGTCATGTGATGTTATCTGTTCAATGATTGTTTTCTCACTTGACTGGGTGAACATTACCCCTCAAATAAGAATTGAAATTATGTGGTATGGCTTTATATCAAATCAAAAGAACTGCTGAGAGCAAATAGATCAATATTTTCTCAAAAGAACCATGACTTACTTAAAATGACTGAAAAAAATACACGTTTCCCTCACATAAGCTTTTCTTTTCAGTAGAATGTTATATCCAGAAAGCAATTGTTTTTCTTTCCCTTCCGCATTTCTTTTCTCTTTCCCTCTATCTTCTCCTTCCTGGATTAATATTTAACAAGTGGGTATAAGGTAGCTATTTAGGCCAGGAATTTTCACGTGTATATTATCCAATGTAAGCCATACAACAATCATATGAGGTATGTACCATCTTTAGTTTATAAATGAGAACATTGGAAATGAGAGAAATTTATTGACTAGCTTAAGAGAATATCACTAAGTTACACAACCACACAAGGATATTGCTTGCTAGAAACTTCCAAGAAGCCATATATTTCTGTCCCAGCCTAAAACAGATGATATGCTTATGTAGTTTTCAGTGAGAGGGCCAAACATCGCAATCCAATAGATCAAACTAACTAGTGTAACTGATTACAATTTTAAAACACATGCTTGTCATCACCCAAAATAGGTTCATTCTTTCTTCCTTAGTAACAGAACCTCCAATTTAGCCAGGCACAAAGCTGGCCTTTACATCAAAGTATGACCAGTGTAAGCAAAATTTTTCTGTACACCATATAGAAAGTGTCATTACAGGCAAGAGGCAAAGCCTCCATCTTCCATTATTATTTTTGCAGGATCAAATGTAAATGATATTGGAGCCTGTGTGGGTAAAACTGTGTCTCTACAAAAAAATATGATATGCTAACATTCTAACCCTTAAAACCTGTGAAAGAAACCATATTTTGACTGTACTTTTTCTATGTTTAAGTGTTTAGGTATGCAAAGACTCATCATCTATATCTATATATCTATATATCTATATATCTATATCTATATCTATATCTATATCTATATCTATATCTATATCTACATATGGCTAATATGCAAAGTGTCTCCTTGGGAGTTTGACCTGGAGACCGGGAGTTCAATAGCTCACTATGATGTGTGCTGACCACCAGGAGGTGGTGTGGAATGAAGGAAAGCCCTGGCCAGCAGCCAGAAGACCCCAATCAGCCCTGATTGCTGGCCAGGTCTAGGGACCCTTACTCACGCACGAATTTCATGCACTGGGCCTCTAGTTGTGTTAAAATTTCCTAGTTTCCTACAGTATTCAGCAACATACTATTTAAGTTTGTAGCCTAAGAGCCCTAGGTTATACCATACAGCCTAGGTAGGTAGTAGGCTATACCATCTAGGTTTGTGTAAGTACACTCTGTCATGTTTGCACAACAAAATCACCTAACAACATATCTCTCAGAACATATTCTGTTGTTATGAAATATGTGACTGTATTAAACATTTACTTCCACTTACATAAAGTATCCAAAATAATCAAATTCATAGAATCAAAATGTGGAGTAGTTGTTGTCAGGAGTTGAGAAGAGGGGGGAAAGGGAAGTTACCAATCGATAAAGTTTCAGGCAAGAAATACGAATAAGTTCTAGAGATATGCTGTATAACTCTGTACCTTTAGTCAGTGATAATATGGTTTACATTAAGAAACTGGTTAAAAGAGTAGATCTTATATTAAGTGATTATCTCACAATAAGATATAATATAAAATACAACTGATATTTCATTAAAGGTAATTCAAGAAGCACATGTCTGCACCAGGAATCAGCAAATGTTCAGTGTAAAAGTTGAAATAAGTGTTTGGGCTTTTCAGGCCATACAGTCTCTGTCGCAAGTACATAACTCTACTCTTTTAGCATGAAAGAAATCATAGGTAATCTAAATGAATGAACATGGCTGTGTTTCAATAAATCCTTATATTCAAAAACAGATGGGCCCTCAGAAATATTCAAAATGATAAATAGCAAGAATCTACAACCAAGATTACTTTACCCAGCAAAGCTATCATTCAGAATTGAAGGTCAGACAAAGAGCTTCACAGAGAAGAAAGATAAAAGAGTTCATCACCACCCAACCAGTATTATATGAAATGCTGAAAGGTATCCTTTGAGAAGAGGAAAAAGAAGAAAAAGTAAAGATAAAAATTATGAACAACAAATACATATCTATCAACAAGTGAACCTAAAAAGCAAGTGAATAAAAAAAGTCTGATGAACAGAATAAACTGGTGACTAGAATAGAATCAGGGACATAGAAAGGGAGTGGAATGACAATTCACAGGGGGAAAGGGGTGTTGGGGGAGACTGGACAAAAATCGTACACCTATGGATGAGGACAGTGCGGGGGGAGGCGGGGGATAAGGGCAGTAGATGGGGTGGGAACTGGGAGGAGGGGAGCTATGGGGCGGGGGAGAGAAACAACTGTAATAATATGAACAATAAAGATTAAGAAAAAAACAGATGGGCCCTCACTGGTTTGGCTCAGTGGGTAGAACATCAGCCTGGGGACTGAAGGGTCCCGGGTTTGATTCCAATCAAGGGCCCATGCAAGGGTTGTGGGCTTGATCC
>PVJC01026394.1:5000-24027 GCA_004026665.1 Murina feae
AACCATAATAACCATGGTCAAAAACATAATATTTTACTTGTATTTCTTCAAAAGATGATACTCTGAGTGAACAGGCTTTCAAAAGTAATTCCACATGTGTTGACAAATTAAAATAAACCAAAAGGAATATTAACGAATATATTGACAGTAGTGACCAAAAATACTACTAATAAAAGATGTTGTAGTCAGTGACAAGGGATCTGGGTTCTAATCCTAAGACTGCCGTTAACCAACATTTAATCACGGACCTCTCTAGACCTCGCCTTTCTCATCTGTAAAATGAGCAAGGTGGAGGTAATAAGCTATAAAGACCTTTGCAGGCAAAAATCCTATGGTTTCCTTGTTCTTGCTTAATAGTATCAAAACGTATAATTTTGTAACATAAACACCGTGAAATCAAGACGCTACAAATTGAAGTTGTGACGTGGAGCTAAAGAAGAGTGCCTGGCACAGAAAGAAAGCATCATTTCTCCCTTCAGAGGCTTCCCCAAACTCGATGAGAGGCTGAGTGCCTCACAACTCCATGCCACCATTTCTCCGTGGCTTCTCATAGCACTAAATACTAAATTTCTCTCCCTCTCTCATCTGAGTCAGAGAACTCACTTCAGCCATTAAAAGGCAAGACGTTTAAGGCTCAATGGCACCCTGTATGGCATCTTAGTATGTTTCACTTCACTCTGAAAAAAAAGTGCAGCTTAATCCAGTGAAAACTCTGGGTTGGTGTGGCCTACAAAGTAATAACTATTAGCAGCCAAAATTATAGATGCTGAGCAGTGCACAGCAGGTCAAAAGAAATATATGCCAAACAAATGGAAAAGAACACAGCACACTTAATTTACACCACTTTAAACCTTGGCTTATTAGCTACCAACAGTGGTAGGTGATACCACCAATATATGGAATGATAAAACACCATTTTAATATTATACACAATTAAAAACCTTTAAAAAAAAAGAATAACTGTGACCCAATCCACAAAATTATGTGTAATAGCTGGCACATTAGTTGATTAATTTTACTTTTTAAAACTTAATTTCTTTGCTTTTTATTATTAGTCATGGATTGCAGCATTGAAATTAACATAAAGGTGAGGATAACACATGATCTTTATATGTCATCTTATTAAAATGAAGCTATTTTTAATTCTTTTAAGAGGCCTATCAGAAAACACAATTTATATACTCAAAGTATATTTTGTCAGTTTCAAGTATAATTTTTGCATTCATATTCTTTTATGAATTTTAATGGAGTCACTTAAATTGTAATTATTCCTCTCAGCTCAAATGCAGGTAACAAATGGAATTCAATCAGTGTTTGCGCATAATGACCATCATTAAGAGAGAAATAATAATGACATTCTCTCTGCATTAAACTTGCAGACTCTTTACACAATGATCTGAATCCCATTATTGATCTCCATGGAGATATGCAATTGTCACCTATTCTGCATAATATCAGAATGTTAAATACATTTGTTTGGAACAAATATTATAATGAATACAGTCAGTTCCACTTAATTAACTATCTGATAACTGAATATTTTTACTTAATAATTCAACTTGGAACATCAAAATTGTTCGATTTTTTTTATTCAAATGCACCAGAGATTAGTCATAGATATTCATTTGAATGTTCATAAAATGTATGTGGAGTTTAAAATTCCCCTTGGCTTTCTTTAAAGTACATCCATTAAAAGGACAGTAGAGAGGTATTTTTCATCTATTTGAAATAATTCTTTCCCCTCAGTGTTGTTTAAAATAACCCCTTAGAAGCTTACTTGTAAAATGTGTTTTCTGACCAAAATTCTTCTGCCATCTAACTTCCTTTTATCATAGAATTGTTCGTAAGAATGTCACTATTCATATTTACTTACATATATACATTTTTAATGTGGGCATTTGGTTTAGGAAAGAAAGTATGAATAAAATATTGAATTCACTTGTGAAAAAAGCTCTAGGAAAGTCGTAATTGCTGAAAAAATATAGCCTATTGGTATTTTAGAAAAGAGAATTCTAGATAATATTTGTAATAACAGAAATAATAAATACTGTGAATAGTGACTTGATTAATTTTTTTGGCCATGGGAGAAGTGTCACAGACCAGCATCAACGTTTTGTATTTAGGTGCTATTATGTCAATCAATTCCACAAACATTTGCTGAGCACTGACCCCCAAGTCCAGCATTGCATTTAAAAGTGGTAATAATGAAACCATAATGAGTCAGACACCAGGCCTGGCCTCAGGAAAATCACCATGTGGTGAGATGAAAATCACTCACACGATAAATTTTGACACAAGTGACAAATGCCAAGGATTTCAAAGAGGGGTTATAGAAGCATGGAGGTGAAAGTGATTGCTCCCACAGACCAGGAGAGATGAGGATGTCTGCAGAGAGATGGCAGATTACTGTATCTTACAGGATAGACAGAACTTTGCCAGGTTTAAAATATGGTTAGAATGGTTTTAGGCCAGAAGAAGTTGCATGAACAAAGCTTGGAGGCATAAGAGTATGTGTGAAGCATTGATCAGACCATCAAACCTCATAGGGAAGGTAGGGGAGGATAGAGGTAAGGGGAATAGATCAATCAAAGAATGTATATGCAAGCATATAGGCCTAACCAATGGACACAGACAACAGGGGGGTGAGGGCATGAGTGGAGGGGATGGAGGGTAATGGGGAGATAAGGACATATATGTAATAACTTAATCAATAAAAATTTTTTTAAAAAAGAGTATGCAAGTGTCAGTTTAGTTCAGCTAGAGTCTGGGTTACTCAGTGTGCAATACAAGGGAATGAAATTATAAAGGTTCCTATGATAACTACAACTTTTTAAACATTTTCCAGATGCCAGGATCTTGACTTATATCTCAGACTCTTGGTAAAACCCTGCACTATATCATGTATATAAACAAGGAGGCTATGTTTAGAGATCTTCAGTGACTTGCTTGATGTCACCTAACCAGTAAGTAGTTGGCCTGGAGTTTTGTACCAGTTCTGTTGATGTTTAAAGGCTTCTGAAGTCCAAGTGGAGTTTAAACAAGGTAGGAAGAGCCTTGAGTGCATGCTGAGGGGGTTAGAGATGATTTTTGCAGGAGGATGACATAACCAGGTCAATAATTTAGAAACAGAGTTTGGGTCACAGTGTGGGGATCAAATTAGAAGCACGGAGATTTAAGGCAAAGCTGCAAATTATGAAGTTGTTTTACTGGTCCAGGTGAGAATACTTAACTAGCTAGGAGAATGACAATTGCAATAGAAAGGGGACAGATTCAATGAACCTCCTACAGCAAAATCATCAGGACTTGATTTCAGATTGGGTAATTGAGAATATAAAAAAATGGGGGAAAAAGAAGAATTTTATGTACCCCTTCTTTATCCCTGGAGATGGACTAGAGTTTATACTCAAATAGTAGAGTTTCCACAGGTTGAAACTATATTGGTTTAATTTGGTTTCATTTGGTTTCATTTCTGGGAAACCCTGGGAAAATTCAGCAAGGCTAATTTCCAATGGAAGCAAGGCTAGCTTCCATTTTAGTGAGCATTCTTTCTTGTCCATTGCTCTGCAGTGCCTGAGCACCTAATATGAAAAGAGGACATCTGATTAATTCACATGTAAACACCAGTGTCTCAATGTGTTAATCTTTCCAACACAACTTAGAAGATAAAAGAAGATTATTTTATGAAGGGCAATACTTAAAGCAAGAATTCAAAAATTATCATTCACTTATTTATTAATTTCTTGAGTGTCAAGAATGTCCCAGGCTCTTGAATGAAAATATAATAGTGACAGAGTCCACACCAGATATTTTGCATGTGGGATAGACACAAATCTTTGGGATTCACAGTATTGATTGTGGCCAGCAGAAGTGACCATGTCATCTAGAAGTCCCCGATTTTTTAAAGAAAAAAAAGTATATGCATATATGCATAACCCATGGACAGTAATATTTTCAGCAATTAAAAAAAAAGAGTATGTACACAGCATCAGGTTGGTGAGGCTCTGATAATACACAACAGGTTGAGGTCAGATTAACTCATTTCTCCTGAGGGCAGATCTTGTTAAGAAAAGCACTGAGATGCATTTCAAAATGGTTCCTTTTCTTCTACCCCTGCTTAAAGCCTGAGGGGTTTTTCCTCCAATTTATGATGGACTAACCTGGTCAAGCTCCTGGAGATAAAAGTCATAAAAGTGTGGGACCCTCTTGTGACTGGAATCCCCTGGCATTTTTCACTCTCAGACTCGTCCATACTGGGACTCCAGGAGTTCATTAATTCCGGTTCCTATTTTTCTACGCCAGCCCGCTCCCCTTCCCCCCACCCCCAGCTGGTCCAGTGGCAAAATCAGCTCCAGAGTCTCTTCTCAGGTAAGCCATGTCTCCCTGTGTTTGTCTGTCTTCCCATTTTGGGGGAAGTAGTTTGCACTGTGTCCTCCACTCTCTTATGGATTTAAAAAGAATTGTGATTTTTTTTAGTCTACTCAGTTTTTGAACTTGTTAGCACAGAGTTGCAACTTCCAAACTTGTTATGTGTGGAATCTGAAATAGGGAGAAGTTTCCTTAAATTTTGACATTATTACCTGGACTTTCTTTTCTTTTCAATGTATTTTATTTTATTTCTTTTTTAAAATATGTTTTTATTGATTTCAGAGAAAAAGGGAGAAGGTGAGAGAGAGAAACATCAATGATGAGAGAGAACCATGGATTGGCCACCTCCTGCACACCCCACACTAGGGCTTGAGCTCGAATTCCTGCATGTGCCCCGACTGGGAATTGAACTGTGACCTCTTGGTTCACAGGTCAGTGCTCAACCACCGAGCCACACCTGTCAGGCATCAATGTATTTTTTTATCAGCTAATATTCCACCAATCATCTCATAAAGTTCATATATTATTTAATTCCTTTGGGATGAAAGTTGTTTCTGCCTATAAAAATGATCAGTTTCACATGGTAAATGATTGAAAATGACTTCAAGCCCTAGCTGGTTTGGCTCAGTGGATAGAGTGTCGCCTGTGGACTGAAAGGTCCCTGTTTTGATTCCCATCAAGGGCACATGCCCAGGTTGCAGGCTCAATCCCCAGTAGGTGGTGTGCAGGAGGCAGCTGATCAGTGAGTCTCTCATCATTGATGTTTCTATCTCTCTCTCCCTCTCTTTTCCCTTCTGAAATCAATAAAAATATATTTTAAAAAAGAAAAACATTAAAAAAAGGAAATGACTTCAAGTGAATACTTTTGTATATGTATATTATGTTTCAATAAAAAGGGATAATCTTTATACTTATCTTTAACATAGTACTATTCTACTTACTTGCAGATTTTTGTATGACTCCAACTGCTTTTTTTTCCCAATTTTTCTCTAATTTCCTCAGTGAGTGTACATATATTCACACAGAATAATTTTTTACTAGACAATTTAGAGACTGAATCTTAAGTCTTCTATTCTTTAATTAACAGTTTGAACCTCCTTCTCCTTTACCATTATTTTAACTTGAGGGTTGATTTTCTCATTCAGTAACCTGAGAAAATTTCAAGAGGCTGGGGGAACAAAGTCTATAAATTTTATTTAGTTTAATTATTCTTTAGACAATATGTAGTGGGATCTTGATTTAAAGAAAAACATTCTAACAACTTTTACTTTAATTTGAGTGGTTAGACCACATACAGTTAATGTAATTATGCATATGGTGTGTTTATAGTTATCATTTGTTTTTGACTTTTCCCATCTGTTCTTTATTCCTTTGTTCCCCTTTCTTAACTTCTTTTGGATGGAGTACATTTTATGATTTCCTTTCTTATCTCTAGTGTTGGCTTGCTAGCTATTCCACTTAGACTATTTTTAGTAGCTTCTCTAGAGTTTAACTTATCTACATTCAAATAATATTTCATAATACGCATAAAGTGTAAAAATCTTACAATATTATTGTTCTATTTCTGCTTCCCATCTTTTGTGTTATTGTCTTACATTTTATTAAAATAATTGATATTGTCACAAAGCTTCCTGATGTCCTGATTTTTTTAATTCTCATTTTTCTGTGTTCTTCTTTTTGAATAGTTCTCTTTGTGTCTTTTAGTTCACTAACTATTTCTCCTCTAGTGTGTAATCCCATCCAGTGAATATTTCACGTCAGATGGTGAATTTTTTATACCTAGGTGTTTCATATATCTTTCATTCCTCTTTTCAGTATCTGCTTATGCTGTGCTTCACGTATTAAGCATATTTATATGATGTATAAGAGCTGTTTCAGGTCATGGTCTAGTAATTCTATGTAGAATAGCGTGTCTCTTATTTTGAGTTTTGTTTATTGTTGTTGTTTTTTCTCCTCCTTATGTTTTCCTTTCCATACCTGCAATTTTGGTTTCTCTGCTGAAAATGATAGATTTTACATTGTGGAGTGTTGGATTTTTCTTCTGGCACCCAAGCAAGCACTCTTAGCTAAGCATGATCCCTTCAAGGTGAGACTTACTTTTAAGTTTTGTCATTACAAGCCCAGAGTGGCTTTTTCTATGGAGCTAACGTAGCTCTGCTCTTGTATGTGACCTTTCTGTGAATGTGACCTTCGTCTTGTGTATTTTAAGGTCTTTCCACTTTGGTTGGTTGGAATAAAACTATCCCTACCTATGTTTGAACTCTGGGAGTTGTTAAACCAACTGCTTTCTCACTAGTTTTCAGTGGTTATTTTCCCAGACTCAGGCCTGTTTTCCCCCACCAATGGCAGATCAGCCAAAGCCTTAAGGAGATCCTCCTGCAGACTCCCAAGCTTTTTCCTGTTTATTTCTTTCACTCTGCTCTTCTGCTCTGTAAACTCTCATCCTTGACCTTCCTGCGTTCTGATAACTATCCTCTCATTCTCAGCTCGCTGCCCCCACTCCAGGCTTTATTTCAGTTTCCTGTGCTGTGGTCTGAATGCTGGCTCCAGGTAGTACACCAGGGCAACCATAAAACTCACCTTGTTTCCCTACTTTCAGGAATTCCAAGTTTGTGCTGCCTATTGTCTTTTGTCTGAGAGTTATTCATATACACTTTATTTTTTATTTAAATTTTCTAGTCATTTATAGTGAAAGAGAGAAAGTGGGAATTTTTTTCAGTGTCTGTTTTGATAGATGTATGGCACTAACAATGCACAGTCTCTAAGAGTGTGTGAGATGATTCTCTCGTTCTATTTTATGAAGGCATGAAAAGTTTCGGAATATGACACTTGAAGGCTTTGGCCAACATACCATGGCTGATAGAGTGGGCAAGAAGGTGTGT
Source organism: Murina feae (assembly GCA_004026665.1). NCBI lineage: Eukaryota > Metazoa > Chordata > Mammalia > Chiroptera > Vespertilionidae > Murina > Murina feae. Next base: position 12,248 of record PVJC01026394.1, read on the forward strand.
GGCATGGAAATCATAGAAGCAACAGATAGAAAGAAAAAAGAAACTGGTCATTGTAAACTTGGTGCAGAACAGACACACATATCTTCAAATGCTCGAATGACTATCACATGAAAGATTAATACTTTGTGAGGCCAAGAGAACAGAACTAGCAACGTCAGAGAGAAGTTAGATCTGCAACTTGGGAACTCTTGGGAACAAATCTACAGACTGAGATGCTCAGGAAGAGTAAATCCAGGTTCTTTCTTGTTTATCCTTGTAACCCCCTGAATGCAGTGGAATGGTGAGTTTCTTAGGTGTTCCTGTCACTGCAGGGAGTTCCAGAATTTTAAAGTTTTATCAGATGAACTATAAATTTTCAATCAAGATATTATTTGACTCAATTTGACACAGAAAATTTCTTCCAGTTAGACTCCTCTCACAGTGACCTTTACACACTTGCTTATACTTAAAATCATCAACACTATAGTGCCAGATAAATTTTAAGAACGCTTAATAGCTCTACTTTTACAAAAATTATATCTCTATCCTGATATGTTTCGATTAAGGGCCAGAAAGCTGACTTACTTAAATGAGAAGAAAATAAATAAGGTTTTTCAACTACCATTGCAAATAAGAAATCTTTCAAATACAAAATCAATTCCCTCAACTGTACAATGAATTCTAATTTGACGGTTCTTATTCTTACTACTTCATTTCAAACAGTGACCCATACATTTGTTTAAGCAATGATAATTAAGTTTCTCTTCTGATTTCTTAAAAATAAAAAAATAAATTAAGTGTGTTGAAGAGACTACTAAAAATATTTCACCTTTCAAATATGGCCTCTGCATTAAAATATGTGGGAACTTTTCCAATTAACTTTCAAATCTTCCAAGAACCTCAATTTTAAAAAAATATCATCTTTGAAATAATTTGCATCAATGTTTTAACAAAAATGGATTCACTAGTCCCTATTACTGTAAGCAGCAATTTCAACAAGTCTCCTAAATATGTTCTGCATCAGTTTTTTATTGTTATAAGATGTCGATAATATGAAAACATTTTGATGTAACAGAACATTTAATTACATAAGTTTCCCTTTAACACACAAGTCATTTGATGATGATTATCTTGGCCAATTTCACTAGTTGGCAGAGGCTCTTCCATGAAACGCTCCCATGGTTTCCATGGCATCATTATTCTCACCAAATTAAGTTCATTTTCAGCCTGAAGAATCATCTCTTCTATTTGGCCACCCTGAAGGTGGTCTTCTAACTTTTTAACATCTGGTTTTGCTCTAATTATATCCAGCTTCTCACTTGTAGTCTGTTTTGTACATTTTCTGTATGCTACATTTTTAGGCATTTCCTCCAGAACATCAAGCATCTTTGTATACCATATTCTTAGCCTCTCTGCGGACTATTACATACAGCCATCTCACAAGGCTGGTAGTCTCGGTAAACCTGCTGTGCATCCCCTGAAGAGCTGGGTTCATGATGTTTTCTTACACCTCTTTTCTGGGGTCTTCCTAGCACTTATCACCATTTACATTAACTTATTTCCTTCCTTCCTCCCTCCCTCCCTCCCTCCCTTCCTTCCTTCCTTCCTTCCTTCCTTCCTTCCTTCCTTCCTTCCTTCCTTCCTTCCTTCCTTCCTTCTTTTTTAATTCCCTCCCTCTCTCTCCCTTCCTTCTTTCCTTCCTTCCTTTCTTTCCTTTTTTGTTTTTGTGTATCTCCTCACTCCTGGATTAGTTTCCTGAAGCCATGCTGCACCAAATCACCATAAACTGGTGGCTTTAACAACAGCATTTATACTGTCACAGTTTTGGAGTTCAGAGTATAAAATCAAGATGTCAGCCAGGGTGGTTCCTAGGGATGGCTCTGAGGAACGATGGATTTCATACCTCTCTCACAGCTTCTGGTGCCAGTTGGCAACCCTCCAATCTTGGCCCATTTCCTCACAAGGTCTTCTTCTAACTGGGTCTCTCTCAGTTAGGTCTATCACCTTTTCTATCTAATAGATTGAATTTAGAGCTCACCCTAATGTTATCTCGGGATCCTTACCTTTGTTACATCTGCAAAGACCCTTATTCCAAAGAAGATTAAATTCTGAGGTTGACAGTAAACTTATCTTTTGAGGGCCACAGTTCAACTCATTACAGCAGGTAAAACTTTCCTGTTGTGTTCACTGCTGTATCCCCAGTACCTGCATCGCTTCCTAAAATGTAGTGAGTTCTCTGTAAATATTTGTTGAATGAGTGCATTGAGGACCTGCAACATGCCAGACTCTGACTTTCTAAAAGCAATACTATACATATAGCTGGTGATACACAAATAATAGAAATAAGAATGGGTAAGAGAGTCATTTGGCATCACTTTTGACATGTTTTATCTTACCAGGTAAGCATCCTGTTCCTCCTTCCCTGCTTAATAATATATCCTTTTGAAAGAAGCATTCTTACCTCCTCCTTCCCCTAAGGATTTTTCTGTTCAAAGAATTATGCAAGAATATACAAATGTCTGAGAGAAATCTACACTAATAAAAGAGAAACATGCAAATTGGTGTCACTCTGCTACACCCCAAGCCACACCCACCAGCCAATCAGAGCGACTATATCCAAATTAACCCAACCAGATGGCAGCCGGCAGCCCCAGAGCTAAAGCAAGCAGGAGGTTTGGTTGGCCCAGCAATGGAGGAAGCCAAGCTCCCTGCCTACCCTGGCCGGCTGTGGCCTCCACTCAAGGGAACAAGTTTCAATTATAGAAGATAAATAAATCCCAGATACCTGCTTCCAGCCAGCCTCACTGGGAGCTTGGGTCACTGGGGGCCATGACCAGCCTGCAAACAGCCATCAGCCTCTCACTGAGACTGGCCAGGCACCCCAGCAGGACCTCCTCACCCTGAAGGGACTGTGGCCAACCTGCAAACAGTCACCACCCCTCACCCAGGCTGGCCACACCCTCATGGGTGAGGGTTCCTGCTGGGGGCTTGGCCAGCCTGCAAACAGCCATCAGCCCCTCACCCAGGCTGGCCAGGCACTCTAGTGGGGACCCCACCTTGATCCGGGACACCCTTCAGGGCAAATCAGCCGGCCCCCACTTGTGCACCAGGCCTCTATCCTATCTAATAAAAGAGTAATATGCAAATCAACCATCACTCCAAGACAAAGATGGCAGTGGCCACTAGGATAAGAAACTTGCATTGTTGCCATGGTGACAACACAGGTGTTCTGCCCTAGCCCACTGGAAGAGGGCCTGCTTGGTTGCTGCTACACCTGGGCTACCGAGCCTCCTGCAGGCTGGGTCTCTGTGGTTCAGACCCCAGTGACCCCAAAGCACGAAGACCCAGCCTGCAGGGGCCCGGCACCCCAGCAGCTTTAAGCTCCATAGCCACCGAGGCGCTGGGGCCACTTGGGGCTACAGCGGAGACACAAATCTGCAGGAAACCTGTGGAAAAGGAGATAAACTATCATAACTTTATCTCCCTTTCCACAAGATGCGAAAACTGACCCTGATTTATTTAGTGATATGGCTCACACCTTTCTACAAGCACAGCGTATGTTATGACCACTCCCAGGAAGGTCTGGTCAGAATACTGTCTCCAGGGAATAACACTACTGTGGCAAGTCATCTAATAAAGGAAACAAGCTTTTGTTGGATTTATTCTGAAGGTCAGAGAACATGCCACCCCAACATATGCTGTGTTGTTATATTGATGATCTTGAGCTGCAGATGCTTGAAAAACAGCAAATGCAAGGAGAGGCTTTCTCTAAAGTCTCCTAAGCTGCCTAAAATCAGACTCCCACAAAAGGTTCCCTTGATGGGAAAAGTGTCATCAGCCAGTGAAGACTGACTTCTGTCACAGGAGACTACAAGTTGACATCACACCCAAACTTTGTTACAAACTATTTCCCCCACCCCCATTCATCTTTCCTAAAACTCATGTACTCTCCTCTAAGAGGCCTAGATATCCTGTCCCTTTTCCCTAGGAAGAAGGTATTTAAATCTGGATTCTAAACCACCTTGGAGAGTTATTCATTTTTCCCTGTGATCTCCCACATATACACAAGGTACACATGTTAATGAACTTTTGTTTTTCTCTTGGTAATCTGTCTTACATTACAAGGGCCTCCAGTAAGAACTCAAAAGGGTAGAGGAACACTATCTTTCCTCCTCCATAATTCTATCTTGCAAAATCAAGTCCTAGGCTGAATAGTGAGTTTGGCTCAAGGGCCAAGGAGTTCTGGCTGAGGGGAGAGAAGCTTCTAGGGGGGAAATCAATGATATTGGCATCAAAGTAGGACAAAGGGCACACGCATGGTTGCTGGTGGGAGTTTAAAGTGGTTCAACATTTTTGGAGGAGGATTTGGCCAAATTAATAGAAATGTTCAAAGTACATCCAAGAGTCTTCTTCTAGGAATCTCATCTGCTGAGATAAAGCACCAGTGCACAAGCCCTGGTCAGAACCCAGGATGCTAATGCAGACTCCCCTTCCACAATAGGAAAACCTGCTAACAACCTGCATTTTTAAGACAAGGTAGCATCTATACTAATAAAAAGGTAATATGCTAGTTAGACTGAACATCTTTCAGACGACCTGCCAGACAAAACCATGGTGGCAGGGCTGAGGCAGAGGCAGTTACAGGTTATCAGGCAGGGGAGAGCAGTGGGGGGGATCAGGCCAACAGGCAGGTGAGTGGTTAGGAGCCAGCAGCTCTGAGGGTTCCCCAATTGGAGAGGGTGCAGACCAGGCTGAGGGACCCCCCTGAGTGCACAAATTTTTGTGTACTGGGCCTCTATTATGCAAATAAAATTATATACATAAGCTCTAATATCAAATTTTAGTGACAAAATTTGTCATTAAGATAATCATAAGATATTATACTTACTTAAATACCATATTATATTAATGATTTTTACTATGTGTATGTTAAAACCAGAATAATTTGCATTTGAGTATAGAGTTTATGATCAATAATTTATCCTTTTCCCTGATAAATATTTGCTAAAAATGCCAAATGCCCTAATTTGTCTATTTATATTTACGTCAAAATGAAGTTTCCAGCCCTCATTGATGTGGCTCAGTTGGTTGGAGCATCGTCCCATGCGCCAGATTGTTGTGGTTCCATTCCCAGTCAGGGCATATACCCAGGTTTCCCAGGTTTTGGATTCAGTCCCCTGATTGGGCATGTATAGGAGGCAATGGATTGATGTTTTTCTCCCACGCCATGTCTCTCTCTCTCTCTCTCTCTCTCTCTCTCTCTCTCTCTCTCTCTTCTCTTCCTCTCTCTCTAAAATGAATGATAACATGTTTTGGGGTGAGGATTTAAAAAATAAAACAAAGCAGTCTCCAAATTGCTTCTTTCCTCTGTGATTTCTATAAATTAGGAAAACAGCCAGCCTGACACTGTGAATGTTATATGAAATTGATAGAACAACTTTTTTTTGTTACACTCATTTACTATTTACTTATTCAGACAAACATATAGAGTGTGAAAATATGGTTAGGGCAATAATTCACTCACACAGGTTCAGAGCAAAATTTAGCACCACATACTCTCCTGAACAAAATCACACTAGGAAAAACAGGTAGACAATACTTTATAACATTTAAAGTCTACTGCCTTATGTTCTTTATTGGTTCTCTAATTTATTATATGCCTTGAATATGAAATTAAATATTACTTTCCTTAACCTTTATATGCATTATAAATATTGTAAAATAGATACATGAAATCTATTATACATGTTACATTTCTTTTTTCTACACCATCAGCAAACACTCCCACTCACATCTAAAATGCATATAAAATTATGTTAAAAAAAAGCCTATCCAGGTTTGTAATGAAAATATCACATGTGAAATGGCCTTTTCATATACCAACACACAGTATTCAAAAGTAAAACTGCAACTAAGAAGGATACTCAAAAATACCTGTGGGAAAAAAATGAACCTTATGAAGGACTGGCTGGTTCATTATCAAGGTCCCAGGCCCTGGTTTTTAGAAAAGTCTTATAGTTCTGAGAATGGCATCCAGATGCTTGCTTAGGTATGGGTGTCATTATTTTTAGCCAAAGAAACCTTTTCACCCTTAGCCACGTCAAAGCACAAAGAATTCCATAAATCAGTGCCAGGCTTGTTTTTATTCCTAAATACCTAACCACATAAATAGCTATGTCCTGTAAATTTTATTGTTTTGTTTTCAATAAGGATTTAGAAGATTAAAATGGACTTTAAAATACAAATGTATTTTTAGCACTCTTTTCTGTTTTTCTCCACATCCCCAAATTTCTTTGGGTTTGGGCAATGAAATTGGACTAGTCAGTTTAATTTTTATTGCTTGTCCATTTCACCTCTTAGATTCCATGGTTGGGTGGGGGGAGACTAACCTACAACATTTCTAGTGAAAACATTGTAAGAAATTCTTAAAACTAGACTCTAAACAAGCACATACAAAGAAACATTTTTTATTTATCACAAGCTGAATAAATTTTAAAAAGACTATTTTTACCTAAAGTCTGAAAGCATGTCCCTTTTGTTATTGAGAAATACAGAAATATTTGAAATTCCCCAGTAATCTTGGGCTCACAAATGGAAACATTTGGCTGTATTCATTCCTCAAGCACACAGGGCCTATCTGCTTTTGGTTTTGCATAATTAGAATGTACAGATTTGACATCAAATATGCTATACTGTTGTTACAATGTAAAGAACTCAGAAAAAAATGTGCAAAAGGTTGGATGTAATTTAGAGTATAATGTTCTGGAAGGGGAGAGAAGAAGGCATAAGCCAACTGAACCCCCTTGTGTCTGTACAACAGAGCAACACACCGAACAACATTTAGAAGTTGGCAATTATCTCACTCTGACCAATTTAGAAGGCTTGGCCACGAGAACTGGATCCCAAACTCCACACTAATGGTTATTATTTATTCTGTTCCCAGATCAAATTAGCTGAATGACATCCAAATTTGCATTTGACTATGTCCTGTCTAGTCACACAAATCCACTATTCAGGTTAAATTGACTGGCTATGAATTAATTGCTCAATAGGACTTAATGAACTGGCCAGATCATTTAGATGTATATTAGGAAAATTTAAAGAACAGATAAACAAACATATGAGGGGGAAAAAACCTTGTAAGCTTTCTAAATAACTAGCTCATGTTCTAATTTATCCATGACCTCAAAGTTCTTCATTACATGTACAAATTATAGCTTTCTGTGTAAGGCTCTAGGTTTACAAGACCCAGCCTGAAATTCTGTTTAGAAATAGATGAAGGAGTGATAATGAACGGAAAGGTAGAAAGAAAAGAATTCTAGCTTAAAACTATTTCTGACTTATTAAATTATTTAATAGCTCACACCGTAGTACATGTTACCATGTTTGAGATTATTCTCCAAGTCAAGTTTCTGAATCAATAGCCCTTTTTACCAAAGGTTTGAGGGTTTAGCTCTGAAATTGAAAGGACAAGGAAAGAAAAAAATATTTTGGTGATATTTCCAGAGATAACGTGAGGCAGAAAAATGTGAGCACTGATATTAAGAATAAAAATGATGACCTCTTTTAACCACACACCACATGAAAGAATAGTTATTTTCCTAAGATACCCATTTTGTTCCTTGGAAAACTTACCACTTCATTATCTGAAGTAAGAGTCTGGTTTGTATATTAATGTTCTATTCTGGCCCTTATATATCAAAGGTGTATGGCACCCACTGTTGAGTTTGCCATCATCACAGTACTTTCTAAGTCCATTGTGAGAATGTTATTTTTATGGACGCCACATTATGGCTGTTGGTCACTTTCTGTAAATGTTCAATTTTAGGTGCTTGTAGACTGAGCAATATAAAGAAAAAGCAAACAAACTGGATTCTTAATTTTAACTTTAACTTTAAAACACATATGCTAAGCCAGCTATCTTTAAAATATATATATATATATATATATATATATATATATATATATATATATATATTTCTTTTATTGATTTCAGAGAGGAAGGGAGAGGAAGAGAGAGATCAAAATATCAATGATGGGAAAGAATCATTGATCAGCTAACTCCTGCACGCCCCCTACTGGGGATCAAGCCCACAACCCTGGGCATGTGCCCTTACTGGAAATCGAACCAATCACCTACCAATTCATAGGTCAATGCTCAAGCATTGAGCCACACCAGTTGGGCTAAGCCAGCTATCTTTAGACAACAATGTGTAAGTGGGCCTAGAAATGATTACTAAGGGGAAAATAGTCAAAAAGTAAATTGATGTGAAATTACAAACACAAAGTAAGAAAGCATTTCTGAGAATCAGAGCAATTGTGGGAAGCCATGTAGGTATGAAACAAAGAAAAAATATGTCTAGTATCAATATCAGAAACTAGACTAAGGCTAAAGTTCAAATTTAAGCACTGGGATCCTATCATCTTTCTGACTTTATTGTCTATTTTCAAGAATTTCTTTTTTGGAGCTGAGTTGAGCTGAGCTGAGTCTATATTGTCATCTAGCCAACACAGTCATGGCACTGTTTCAGGGTTCAGTAATAATATGAAGGGGGGATGAGTTAGGGAGATTTTCCACACTCTTAAGCTTTTATCCTATCTGGGGAAGTTCACTTCAAATCCTACCTGAGCTGTACTGTGAGATAGTTTCATTGATAGGAAGCATAAAACTACATCTGTGTTGTTTAGTCCAAGTTGATCTGTATAAGATATCATCAGTCCAATAGAGTGATATAAACACTTTAAACATTAAGGTAGAATCACTTCTGCTGTGGAATTAGGGGGAGCCAAAAATGTTCTTTAAAAAATTAAGACTTGATTAAGGGCGATTTAATTATTCTATATTCTTTTGCTCTATTTTTAAGATGATATTAACAATTGCTGTGATCACAAAAAATTGTTCATTGTATAACCTAACAATGAAAACAGAGAAAATCCCATACTCACACAAAAACTTAATTTGAATCTTAAATAGTTAGAGAAAAAGATGGTTAGTATTTTTTTTTGTTTAGCCTTATCTTAAATGTAATGTATTTACATAGTTTAAAAATTATCTGGGAAGTTTCATAATATGCTTTTCACTTAATATATCATGAACATTTTCACATATCTTTTAAAATGGGATCTTAAAAATTGTTTTATATATTTATTCTTGTGAATATATAATTTATTTAGCCAATCCATTATCGATGGAAGTTTAGTTGTTACTGTTTTGCAATTATGAATAATACTAGACACCCTATACATGAACTTCGTGCCAGGGGCTCAGCCTTCACAGTCCCAGCTTTATCTGGAAGGTTGTTTGGAATGTCATCTGGAAGGTCATTTGGCCAACTGGTCTAATTAGCATATTATGCTTTTATTATTATAGATTATTATAGACTAGAAGACTGGTGCATGTAATTGATGCATTCGGGGGAGAGGGGTGTCCCTCGGCCCAGCCTGCATCCTCTCCAATCTGGGACCCCTTGGGGGATGTCCGACTGTCCTCAGGAATCAGGCCTAAACCAGCAATCGGACATCCCTCTCACAATCTGGGACTGCTGGCTCCTAAGCACTTGCCTGCCTGCCAGCCTGATCACCCCCAATAGCCCTCCCCTACAAGCCTGATTGCCTCCAACTGCCCTCCCTTCCAGCCTGCAACTGCCCTCCCTTCCAGCCTGCAACTGCTCTCCCCTTCCAGCGATCTTGTGGCAGCCATCTTGTGATGATGTTGCAGGAAGGCATGACATCATCTAGGCTTTTATTATATAGGATTCTTTTTAAAAAGCATTTCTCTATGTGTCTAAGTTAAAGTCTTTGTAATTGTTATGCCTTTTTTTATTTAATCCTCACCCAAGGACATGCTTAGAGAGGAAGAAAAAAAGAGAGAAACACCCATGTGAGAAACATTGATGCTACTCAGCTCATGCTCACCAACTAGAGATAGACCAGCCACCCAGGTATGTGCCCTAACCGGGAACTGAATCAGCAACTCTTCCATGCACAGGTAGGAGCTCAACCAACTGAGCCACTTCAGCTCGGCATTAGCCTTTTGAAATTTACTGACTATCTTCCGGAAACTGTTTACCAATTTATGTCTACACTAGAATGGTATCATTTCCCTGTTTATCCACCCTTGTGGAAACTGGATAATACTATAAGGGGGAAAAACAAAAACTGATCATTTGATAGAGAAATTGGCAGTGCATGAGTATTTTAATTTGTATTTCTTTAATTGGCAGGACAGTTTGAATGTTTTAAAAATGTATTTATTAATCATTTGCAGTTTCCCCTTGTCAGTTAATACTTCTATCTGGAGTTTAGCTAAGGTATCACATGTTATTGATGCCTTGGCATCTATTTTGTTTGGCAAAGTGGCCAGCAGTGACCATACTAACACTCATGGAAGCTCATGTTCTAGATAACAACACTCAGAGTCACAAACAAATCTAAGTTTCTGATCTGACTTTTCCTCAGTGACCCTTGTGATTAGCAGCTGCCTCTGCCTCACAGAGTTTTCCCTCTGTGTGTGCACCCCTTTAATAAGACCTCAAGGGGTTTACCCAAACTCGGCTCTTTTGGTTTGAATTGATCAATTCAGAATTCTTCTGGGGACCTCAAAGCACCTTACCCACAGATCCCAGTGAAAACATGTGACCTAGTCTCTCTCTCTCTCTCTCTCTCTCTCTCTCTCTCTCTCTCTCTCTCTCTCTCTCTCTCCCCCTCCCTCTTCCTCTCTCCCTCCCTCTCTCTCTCTCTCTCCACCCTGCCTTTATCTCCTCCTGTGGCCCTTCAAGGTGTTTCCTCCAGGATCTGTGAGTAATCAATTTCTGTATTTTGATTTCTTGTGATATGTTGCTGACTCACCATCCACTATCTTATAGTCATCTTCACAAACATTAATTTAACAAAGTTAAAACAATTTCTTTGCCTATTTTCCTAATAAGATTTTTTCTTTATCTTGATTGTTTATCATATGATTGAAAACACATTTTCCTGTTAGTTTTTTGTTTATTTTACTTCTGTTCATGGTACTTTTGATGTTTGCTAGTTTCTGTGTCTATGCATTAATGTTGCCAAAGTTATTGATTCCCCCTTTATTTTTTCCTTTTTATACACTTAGTCCTTTTAAGTTTATTCATCAAAGGATAACTATTAAGTGATATTTTACTTTAAAAATTAATGTTGTTTTTTGCTGTTTAATGCTATTATCCCTTAAGACTTTATTTTGATGTGTGATAGGAAGTGCATATCTAACTTTAATCCCAACATATGCCTCCCCCCCACCAAATAATTAACATATTTGCCCAGCATAATTTACTAAATAATCAGCCCTTTCCTTCAGATCTTAAATGCCACTTCATATATTATAATACTAATTACATATGCATATATATTTTTAAAAGTTCTCTTCCTAGATACATCTGTTCTTATGCTACTACTATAATCATTATGGTGCCATATGTTTTCATATCTGGCAATGAAAGTCTTTTCCTTTTTTAAAAAATTTTATTTTTATTGTTGAGGCAATTTCAGATGTCTACCTTTCCCTCCAACCTTATCTTCCTGTGCCCAGCTCCTGCCCCACCCTGGCCCTATGTTCATGGGCTATCCTTATATGTATACTAGGGGCCCGGTGCACAAAAATTTGTGCACTCGGCGTGGAGGGAGTCCCTCAGCCCGACCTGTGCCCTCTCACAGTCTGGGACCCCTCAGTGGATGTCCTATGATGGCCCCAGTCTGCCAGGTGCCTTCTGTGTGTGTGTGTGTGTGTGTGTGTGTGTGTGTCATCACTGGGGACCTGCCCCCAGCCCCATCAG
>PVJC01026395.1:0-24014 GCA_004026665.1 Murina feae
AGTCTGAGAGATCAACATAGAGGGGGTGCCTACTCCAAGCCTTGACAGTGTTCCTGGGGGCAGGCCCCCAGCAGGTAGACACACACAGGAGGACTGCTCCGAGCCTCAGATGCAGCTGGGGGCAGATCCCCAGTGGTGACACACACACATGCACACACACACAAAAGGCGCCTGGCAGACTAGGGCCATCATAGGACATCCACTGAGGAGTTCCAGACTGTGAGAGGGGGCAGGCTGGGCTGAGGGACCCACACCCTCTCCCCCCATGCACGAATTTTGTGCACCGGGCCCCTATTATAGGATAAAAATGAATACTTGAATATAATGACAATATCTGAACTTATATTCCATAGTAATAAGAAAAACTCATAGAGCTTGCATCTGGATTAACTGAGAATTAGCAAGTTGAGTAATAACTTAAGAGGAAATGAAATACTTAAAAGCTGAGGAGGATACAAAGTAGAATTAGCATCACTTTTGGGGTTCCATTAGAGAAGGCTTCTGGAGAATAATGTTTAGAAGGAAATGATAAAAATGGATTTGTAGAGCCCTGAATGGAGTTGCTGTGTGATTAGAGCATTATCCCATACACCAAAGGTTTGTGGGTTCAATTCCCAGTCAGGGCGCATATCCAGGTTGCAGGTTCAATCCTGTTGGAGCTCATGTGTGAGGCAGCTGATTGATGTTTCTATCTCACATTGATGTTTCTCTCTTCCTCCCTCTTCCTTTCTCTCTCTCTCAAATCAATGAAAAACCTGTCCTGGATGAGGATTTTTTAAAAAGTGGATTTGTAGAAAGTATGGAAGCTAAAAAGAATGCTCTAAATAGTGGGGATCTGGAAATATCTAATTAGGTGGTATGATCAAAAGTAGTGTCTGGCCCTGCTGGTGTGGCTCAGTGGTTGAGCATTGACCCATGAACCAAGAGGTCATCAATGAATTTCTAGTCAGGGCACATACCCAGGTTGCAGGCTAAATCCCCAATAGGTGCAGGAGGTAGCCGATAGATGTGTCTTTCCCATCAATGTTTCTATCTCTCTATCCTTCTACCTTTCTCTCTCTAAAAATCAATAAAAATATTTTTGAAAAAGTGGGGTCTGCACTTCAGTCTTTAAAGAAACACATTAGAGATACAGAAATGTAATACAGATTCATTCTCCATTCATTTTGTTCATCTTATCCCTTGGCCCCAGAACCATATGAAAACCTTCAGATAAACATTTTGCTACCTGTTATCTGTTCTGCTCTCAGAAGTTCCCTCCTTCCCAGAAAAATGGGAATTTTGCTTTGTTTGAGACTATCCATGTTCTGACCCATGCACCTCTCTCTAAGATTTCTTTCTATTTTCTCCCCAAATATTTCTTCTCATTCTGTTTCTCAGAAGACCCTAATCATTTCCTGGCAATTTGCTTTCCATGCCTTTGCTTTCTGCCTTTCTCTTATCAGGATTGTCTTCTCTCCTCTCAGCCAAATCTTCTGAGCTCAATCCTCTTTCAAAATCCATGGCTTCAAAATCACTTTCCTTGGAGGTCTCTGGCTAATTTTTGGTTTTCATTTAGCAAGTATTTTCTTGTATTGTTATTCTTTCACTTTCTTTCATTTGCTAGATTGAGCACATTGTAAAGGGACTGTGCTTGTAACCTTCATCAAATTGCTTGGGATTCCTGCAAATTTGGTTGGAGATAACATCATAGACAGACCAATCTTCTTTATGTGTGTGACTTGTTGACTGGAAAACCAGAGTTGCATAAATGTGTAGAGACTTTTTTGTTTGTTTATCACCACATCTCTAATGCTTACTACCAGGCCCAGTTGTGGACTTATTTGTTGAATGAGTGCTGGCTTAATTTACTTAAACAGTATGTCTTAATCTGGTACTTTTAAATATCGAGCAGGAGAACTCCAGAATATTGTCTCAACAAACAGAATTATGAGGTGTCTTCCCAATGGTTAAGGATAATACCCAGCATGTCATCATTTTTCTCCTGTTCTGTTGTTTATTAGAAGAGGACAGAAGAAATAAGGTGGAAAATTATAGTTGGTATGAGTCCCAGGGGGTGGTGGCTGCGGCCTGGGGGGGTTCGGGATTCATTTCCAAGTTTGCAAATGACACTGCCTGAGCTCTGTGTGCCCCCGCCATCTCCGTGCCACCCCCCACCCATGGCTTCAGGGCCAGGAGCTGGTGACCCCCAAGGCCACCCCTGCTCCTGCTGCTGCTCTGGGTGACCAGGCAGGCGGTGGCCTGCCTGGGCCTGGGCTCCAACCCAGAGGTGAAGATCCACTGCTTCACGCCCTGCTGCCCACCCCTTGCCATCCTGGTCCCCCCGCTGCCATGCCCCTGCCATGTTGTCCCCCCTCCAGCCATGGCCCCCACCCCCAGCCATGCTATTCCCACTCCTGTTGCTGCCATGCCCCTCTACCATGCTGCTCCCGCTCCTGCCGCTGCCATGCCCCCCGCCACCATCCCTCTCCCACTGGCCTCACCAGACAGTACTCGCTCCCTGGCTGCCTGCTTCCATCTTGGCTGAGTTAATTTGCATACAGCCACTCTGATTGGCTGGTGGGCATGGCTTAGGTGTCCCGAAGAAACAGTCAATTTCAATATTACGCCTTTATTGGTTTAGATAGATAGAGAATATCAAACTGGATATTCAGACCAGAGAGTTCTTGATTCATTCTGGATTCATTTTCCTTTTCCTATTTTGATGTAGACTGAAGGAATACAATAATTTTTTACATAAATTATAATACATTAGATGAACTGTCTGTTAAAAGAATATTTCAGATGCATAAAGGCACTATTTTGTCCCCATGGTATAGAAATGATTTCTGGACTTATTACTATACTAGAGGCCTTGAGCACTTGGGTATGTGTATGGGGTGTCCCTCAGCCCAGCTGGCACACTCTTGCAGTCTGGGACCCCACGCTCCTTACCACCCGCTAACTCACTGCTCCTTAGCACTGCCGTGGAGGCTCCCACAACTGCTGCTGCACTTGCCAGTTGTGAGCCTGGCTTCTGGCTTCTTGCACTGAGCATCTGCCCCCTGATGGTCAGTGCACATCATAGCAACTGGTGGTTCCGCCATTCTGCCAATTTGCATATTAGGCTTTTATTATATAGGACCTTATTCTTCAGTGCATTTTGTAGGACCTATACACTGTCATCCAAACTGGCTCTGTCAGAAGTGCCTCATCTGTATAGAATTATTATGTAGCATTATGCAATGCTCTGATTTTCTGCAGAGGTGCTGTAGCTTTTGAAATGTAAATGAATGAAAGATGATACACTCTATTAAAATAAGATATTTTCTTTACCTCTAGATTATTAAATTATATGAAATTCATTTGGGCAATAGCTTTATAAATTGTATGGTGTTGGACACATATGTGATAACTATTATTATCTATCATATAAGCTTTAAAGTTTCTGATAGGCCCACAGTAAATATTTAGAAGAATTAAGCATTCATATGACCCATATGGCAAAGGGCCATTGCTAAAAGACTGGTTAGAAGATACGGAAGTCTTCTCTGAATCGGAGAGGTTTTAAGATGAATAGTACCACTATTAGGATCCAATTTTGTGTTTAAAAAAATATACAGTAAATACAGTATACAGTAAATTAGGGCAGCTGAGCCAAAGTCTACATTTAACTCATGCAATATTTGGAAACGTTGCTTAAGTTACAAAATAAAGAGAACATGAACCTGTAGTTATTCATTCATTTCTTTAGCATTCATTTCCTTACTGTACGGGTCCTTCAATCACTTTTTCACTTTTTCTTGCTTATTGAAAAGAACCCTTTTTATTAGAAGCTTGTGACAAAACAGGTTAAAACTAAAAGAAACAAAACTCCCTTTACAAGTTACCTTTTCCAAACAAGGTGATGATTCAGGTTCTGGGATTCCTTTCCTGTTAAAGGGGCCACCAGGGCCTTCTTGTATGTCCTCCTTCCTCCAGCAGTGCAGACAGGCGCTAATGGTGGGACAGGCATCTTGTGGCCATGAGACCACCATGGGGATGAGAGCTTCGTGTTGAGGATGCTGAAGCAGAAAGACAAAGGCAGCCCTGAAGTTACTGTGGGGCTGCTCCCCCCGTCCTGGTCTGCCTATCTTTAGATTTCATATCATCACATTAAAAAAAATCCTTATTTAGTCAAGATATTGTTAACAGATTTCAATTAATGTAGCGAATCATCTGTCACATATGATAAATCTACCAAGTGCAAAAGAAAATGTGTATAATAAACTTTTTGATGGCAGACAATGACTCATGTGTTAGACAGTATAGGTCCTGAATACATCCTTGCAGAGCAATTGGTAATAAATAACTCTGAATGTTTTATTTGTATGTAAACAGAAATGTTGTCTATGCATTACCATACAGAACACTTCCTACAACACAATGCTAAAAGTTCAAGAAATGTTTGCTTAAGTGTATATTCGAATTAATGAAAAAAAACATTATGTTATCCTGAAAAATAAAAGGCCCAAGTCAGAGGCAATGAGCATTTAGATGAGGGGATAAAAAAAGCTATGGTGGACCTGGCCAGGGCGCTTGGTTGGTTGAGAGTGTTGTCCTGGACACCAAAAGGTTGCAGGTTCCATTCCTTGCCAGGGCACATACCTAGGTTGTGGTTTCGATCGCCAGTCAGGGTGTGTATGTACAGGGGACAACTGATCAATGTTTCTCTCTTACATTGATGATTTTTTCTCTCTTTCTCTCTCTCTCTCTCTTCCATTCCTCCCCTCTTTTTCTCACATCAATAAAAACATCCTTGGGTGAAGAATAAAAAAGAAAAGCTGTGTACATTTACCAACGGAATACTACTCAGCTGTAAAAAAGAAGGAAATCTTATCTTTTGTGATAGCCTGGATGGACCTGAAAAGTATTATGCTAAGTGAAATAAGCCAGTCAGAGAAAGACAAATACCATGTGATTTCACTTATGTATGGAATCTAATGAAAAAAAACAAATTAACAAACAAGATAGACTCATAGATACTGAGAACAGACTGACAGTTGTCAGAGGAGAGAGGGAAAAAGTGAAAGGATTAAGCAAAAACCCCTACAAAACCTCATAGACAGACAATAAAGGAAAAGTGGGGTGGGGCAGGGAGGTAGAAGAGGATAAAGAGGTATAAATGGTGCAGAGGAAGACTTGACTTTGGGCAGTGAACACATAATATAATAGGCTGGTACATATGATACACACTGGCAATTTAAGAATAAACGTTGACTTGCGCATGCACGATACATATAACCCTTCACCAGCGCCAATTGTATGCATGTGTTTTGATCTGTCATTGCGGATTGTGAATTTGGTTGTTTTTGTTGACATTCCACATGAACCACATTGCGATTTATTCATCGATCTTCCGATTGATCAACTGGCCAGTACATATGATGCTCACTGGCAATTTAAAAAATAAACGTTGACTAGGGCATGTGCAATACATATGAAGCTCTCGCTGATGCCAATTACATGCGTGTTTTAATTTTGTAATACTATATTATAAATACTATTTTGACATGTAATTTTTTGAAGTAACAGAACCACATGAATCTTTCTTCTAATTAATTTCCTTTTGATTGCATGAATCGTGCACTGGGCCACGAGTTAAAAATAAACTCATCTTGATTGATTACACAGTTTGTACAAAATAAAATTTAAAGAAAAATGAATTTCTGAGAAGCACTGATTCAGGCAGAAACCCAAATAGTGTTTTGATTATGGGGTGAAAAGGCAAGGGATTTTTATGAGAAAATGGAGGAGAATATGACATGAATTGAAGGCATGCATTTCTACTGGTTTTATTAAGCCAAGGAAGAAATTTTCTAGGTGAAAATAAGCAAAGTTATTCTTTAGCTGTACATGTAATAATTCTAAAGGATGTCTTTAAGGTTAGTCCTGCAGTCAGGTTGTCTTTTCTGTTAACTTT
Organism: Murina feae; assembly: GCA_004026665.1. NCBI lineage: Eukaryota > Metazoa > Chordata > Mammalia > Chiroptera > Vespertilionidae > Murina > Murina feae. The sequence continues at coordinate 5,942 of PVJC01026395.1, forward strand.
GCATGCAGTTGTTTTGAATGCATGGCTGTTTTGGCCCAGTTCAAAATAAATTTTGCCTAGTTCAAACATTCCATAAGTTTCAGAAGTGAGATATACAAGGCATTTCCTCTGGGATGGTGGCTTTGATTCCATTTTGATGTGTCCCCAATTAAATTATTTTTCATAATAATAACAAATAAATGGGAGTTCACTATAAATAATAGTCTTTGAAAACGTCTTAAATGTGACCATATACACCCGAGAATCTTTGTTGGATAATGCAGATCCGACCACTGTTTCTGGAAGATTTATTATGAGATACTTGGCAAAGCCCAAGCCTGGATAATGGGGTTTCTCAGCGATTTCATCTTTGGAGGCATGTGGTGGGATAGAATCATTTTCTGGTGAATAAAGTGTTGTGTAATGCTATGTAAAATGTTAATGTGTGCTGGTAGAAGCCCGCGATGTATTTGCAACAGAAACAAAAAGATAAAGGGGCATTTTTGATGAGGCTTTTAAAAATGATTCACAGCTAACTTCTTTTCTATCCTTTTCCTCAAAACAGACTCTTCAGTTAAATCTTTGGTCCATCTTAATGCACACCTAGCCAGCATCTGGACCTGGGTTCTCGAAGAATCTGTTCTGTCACTAAAGATGCAAATGCTGGAGTAGCCCTATTCAGGGAATGTTGGTTGTAGGCAAGGGCAGCTCAGGGCATGATGCCAGACAGACCAGATAATGAAATGAATCTTTTTTAGTGTCTGTATATCAAACAGGTGGAGATCAACAGGTTCTGCTCCGCATGTGCAAAAATTCTGTCTCCTATTATTTACATGTGCCTTTGTTAAATGATGGAAAGGTTACTAATAAGTCTGCGTTCCAGCAAATAATTAAAAGCTAAAAACTATGCTTTTTGTAGGAAAGCATAGTTATGTTTAAGTCACTGAAGCAAGTTTATCAAAATTGTGAAAACTGAATAGAGCAAGCATGTCAAACTCAAAGGCTAACACAGGCCAAATAAACAGGGTTTAAGTTTATGTGGGCTGCAAAAAATCAAAAGCTTCAATTTTTTTGTTTGTTTGTTAATCCTAATCCAAGGATATTTTTTCCGTTGATTTATAGGGAGAGTATAAGAGAGAGGGAAAGACAGAGAAAAACATCGATGTGAGAGAAATGCATCGATTGGTTGCCTCCTATGTGTGCCCTGACCAGGGCCCAGCCAGGGAGGAGCCTGCAACCAAAGCACATGCCCTTGATTGGAATCGAACCCAGGACCCTTAAGTCCACAGCCTGAAGCTCTATCCACTGAGCTAAACCGGCTAGGGCAAAAAAGCTTCAATTTTCATAGAAACATAGGTTTATTTCGATAGAGATGTGCTGAATACAAAGGCCTGGAATAAGTGAGTAATTGTTAACATAAAATAATAGAACATTTTAATAAAAAATGTCTTTTCTTGAAGATTAACTTATCAGACACTGAATTAATAAGCGAAATGCAGATAAACCTATTTTTCTTGTTCTCTGAAAGTGAAATATTTCCTGTTGCGCACACCAAACAAGTCCATCCGAGACTAATGACATGGCAATCGGCTGCTAAAATATTCGCTGCTGGTATTAGTGGAGAGAAATGGTGCACCTGCGTGTAAGGCTCGTAAGGGAAATGAATGCAACACGATGGCAGTAATCAGTCATTAGCGAACGGTGTAGTTCGTTACTAATAATTATGTATAACAGGATATTATAAAAATTAAGTTGTGAAATGTTTACTAAAATGTTTCTTACGTACCATTATATTAGTTGGGCTGCAAAAGTATGCATTGTGGGCCACATGTGGCCTGTGGGCTGTGAATTTGACATTTTTGGAATAGAGTCATTTAAAATAACCTACACCCAGGAGAACCGTATAAATGGTCATGTAATTCCAAGTTACATTTATGTGTAGTAAGCGGTGCGTGAACACAATTCACCTCTCAGGGCATCCTTGGGAGACATTCAGTGGGCTTTGCAGTACCACTTTGTGTATTCTCTTATAACCTTCGTTTTTATTTTAGCATCCACTGCCAGTTGCTTACCTTATACCCTATCCACATCCTCCCTTCTAAGGAATTCCCTGGGTTTTGTCTCTGTTAGAAATATGTTCAGTTAAATAATTGTTTCTCTCAAATGCCCATGCGACAACAGGGGCATGCCATCTAGCTCTTGCCAAACGGACATTAGCCCTTGACAACAACACTGAGTGGATATACCAGCTATTTACTTCAAAATCAGTGAGAAAAAAAGTAACTGTATTTTATTTAAGCTCTTGAAGTCTATTCCTATCACCTGCAGCAGAACCTACTAGCGGACAGCAGTATATTGTAACTGCTTGTTCATATTTGTGCATAATGTACTTGAGTGCAAACACCTTACACTGTTTGTATTCAGACGCTCAGCACTCACTACCTTGCATGTCACTGTAAACAGTGAATACTAAGGGGCTGATTGGTGAGTGCGTAATCTTGGGAGCTGAAATCATTTGATACATGGGTTTGCTTATCCTCATGGAAAAGAAATCTAGATTCCAAAAGGCTTTGTCTTCACTCAACTAAAGAATTTGAGCAATAAGGGCCATTTCTTCTTCATGTAGGTCTGTTCTCTATAAACCCATAAAGTCTATTTTAAAATCTTCTGAATGATAATGAGGATTGGGAAACCCTTGTCCCAATTCTGAAGCAACTTTTGCTATCATGAGAAGGTAAACTAAACAATCCTATTGCTCCTTTATTGCTAACATTTTCAGTAATTTAACCTCATCACTTCTTCCTTTGTCTTGGGAAATTAATATCTAGGTCTGGATCTGGGAACAATATCTCACTTTATCAGTATAATGTTCTTTCTCTCCCTGAGATATTGACATTAAAGTACACCCTTAACTTTCTTTTACATAGACTTCAGCTTGCAGCAATGATAAAGTAAATAATATACTAGTCTGTGGTAACCATATTATGAAAATATTACAAATTGAATCAGCACAAAATGGGAAGACAAACCCTATCTTTCAAATCCACAAGGAAAGTAACTCAACCATGATAGGATCAATATTTTTAACATATTTAAAGAGACAGTACTTTAACATGGTTGTCAGGAAATAAAACTACTGTAATGTATACAACACTTTCAAATGAAGAGGTATCTGTTCTAGAATGACTTATCTTAATACTATTTTAAATTATTTCAAAATAGCCCTGGATGGTTTGCTCAGAGATTAGAGCATTGGCCCACAGACCAAAGGATTGGGAATTCCATTTCCAGCCAAGGGCAAGTACCTTGGTTGCAGATTTGTTCCTGGCCCAGAGAGATAAATAACTGTTACTACCATTTTAAAATGAGAAAACTGAGGCCCAGCTACATTACATTATTACTTCATTGTTTAGTCACTAGAGGCCTGGTGCATGACATTCATGCACTGGGTGGGGGAGGGGTGTCCCTCAGCCTGGCTTGTACCCTCTTGCAGTTCGGGACCCCTCCAGGGATATCTGCCTGCCACAGAGGTGGGAGAGGCTCCTGCCACTGCAGCTGCACCTGCTAGCCATGAGCCTGGCTTCTGGCTGAGCAGTGCTCCCCTTGTGGGAGTGCATTGACCACCAGGGAGTAGCTCCTGCATTGAGTGTCTGCCCCCTGGTGATCAGTGCAGATCATAGTGACCAGTTGTTCCACTGTTCAGTCGATTGGCATATTAGCCTTTTATTATATAGGATTTGTACAATATTTAGCTAATATGTGCTAAGGATGTAATCCAGACAAACACTTCTCTGAGTTCAAGTCTCATACTCAGATGGCACTGCCATCCAACTCGGCTTACTTTATAATTTTGCCTGGGGTTTACTTGACTCCAATTGCAATAAAACAGTCTACAATGCTTATGTATAGTTAAATTTGGACAATCTTCATTTATGAGGTATAGAATAGTCTTTACTTAGAAGATATTTAGGGTAAGCATTATATCAAGCAAGAGTCTTTTAGGAACTAGATGACACATCAAAAGGGACAATTACATGTTAATAAAGATTTTGGTAGAGTTAAGGAAAAAATATTTAAAGGATAAAAAAGGACTCCTGATGTAGAAGAGAAGGAGTTACCACCTCCGTGACAAAGAAGCCGGTGAAGAAACTGTTATCCAAACCCCAGAGATAAGAGGGAAAGCTGTAAGAGAATCACCTACTAGAGTTCTGGCTTTCAATAAGGGAATACAACTACTCTCAACCTATGGGAGCGCAATGACTCTGAATTCACTCACCATGAACCTCCAGTCTGTTACCTGCTGTGAGGAAAAAGCTTCAGAGGTAGATTAATAGAAAATTTATATTAAGAATTTGAGCAGATGGCCATGCTGTGAAACTGCTCACACTCAGCCCTACAGACACAGGTTAGACTTGTTGAAACAATCAGGTTTATGAAGGTGTAAGGAAAGTTATGTATAATTCAACTGATGAAAGACCAAAGAGCTTCAATTCCAAAACAAAGTTGTCATTTCCAAACTAGTGGTATGTGTTATATAAAACGTGTTATGTTATGTAATGTGTCAGGTTACGTACTATATGTTATGGTATGTTAAATGGGGTCATAACACTGGTTTAAATTTTTTAAATTCTCACCTGAGGATATGTTTATTGATTTTTTTAGAGTGAGGAAGGGAAAAGGGGGAGAGAGGAGAGAGAGAGAGAGAGAGAGAGAGAGAGAGAGAGAGAGAGAGAGAGAGACATAGATGTGAGAGAAACTTTGATCAGCTGCTTCACATACATGCCCCAACTAGGGATGGAACTGTGGTATGTGCCCTGACCAGGAAATAACCCTTGACTTTCATTGTAGAGATGATGCTCCAACAGACAGCCACACTGACCAGGGCAGAAAACACTGGTTTAAACAAAGTTCAACAGATTGTTTGATTGCAGGACTTTTCTGAACATTGGTTATCACAATTGGCTCTGTGCCTCATAAGAAGAAACATATCAATAGTCTTTTTCAACAGAACAGATCCATTTAACTGATATACCACAAAATATCATTTCAAAATCACAGATTCCAATGAATAAAGATAATAACTATTAAATAGTATATGATATCAATTCAGTAAATATTAATAATCACTCAACATGATAGGTGAATAACTATGGGTAATTATTTTTACAGATTTCATCCTTTATAGAGTATTTACTTTGTAGATCTTCATCATACTTTGAATTATTCTAAACATTATTAATGTACCTTAGCATTACAATGTGAAATAGAAGTGTATCAAAGAAAGATTAAATGCTTATAGTTGCTCATGGCTTTATTCATTCATTCAACAAATGTATATTGAGCATGTATTGTATATCAGGTAAATTCTAGACCTAGTCCTTGCCCTCACAACGCCAATAAGATGAGAGAGACAGATTCAATCAAATGCAAAAATTAATTATTGTGATAAAGTTGGAAGGAGAGGGTCTAATTCAGTGAGAAATGCTAATAGGGGATTTTAACCGAGCTGCAGAGATCAGGGAAGGTTTCCAGAAGAAGGGTAATATTAGCCAAGACCTTTTGGAAGAGTAAAAGTGAGCCAGGTGAAGAAGATGGGGAGGAAAGAGTATTCCAGACAGATGGAAGAGTATGTGCAAAACTCCATTCTAGGAAATTATATAAAGACTATAAGAAATTAAATGCCATTGAAGTGGATCAGTTGCTAGAAAGAGGTGACTTTGGAGGAGGTAGAGAGGCGAGAGGAAGCAAAAATTACCATGTAAGCCATTGGAAGGAAAAGGTTAGTGTCAGTTGTCAACCCACTTCTTCCCTTCCTAGTGCTGTATCAGTTGTTGGGGTGAAAGGTGATTGGAAGTTAGAAGTGGTGATGGAAATGGGAGAATTCAACAGATTCAAGAGACCACAAGTAAAACTGACAAGACAGATTTGATGAATCTGACATGGAGACAAAGATATTATAAAACTAGAGGCCAAATGTGCGAAATCATGCAAGACCCAGATCCACCATGCCGTCTGGACCTGAACTCCCTCCCATTGCACTGGTGGGACCTGGACTGACTCCCACTGCTCCGATGGGACCCAGAATCCCTCCCACCATGCTGTAAGACCCATCAATATACCTCCTGGTGACTGGTTGTTTGGTTTTTACGGCCATTGGCTTTTTATAATATAGATCACTTGATTTTTCTGTTTGTGAGGCTTGTGGAACAGAATGATCCTTAAAAATTGTACCTTGGACTGTTGGAATTCTGATATTGAATCTATCCCAGCAATCTGCATTTCAAAAAACACCAAGGAGACTTTTATGCACATATCAAATTGAGACTGACTATATTAAAAAGATGCACCAGATCCTTTAAAATACAATTTCAGAGAGAGGGCGGGTAATTGGGAGCCACAGGCTTAAGTGATGATACCTCTGAGGTTGGAGGTGGTAAGAGGAGGAGAGACAAGGCCAATGCAGCAGGTGCCTAGGGAGTCTGTGATTCCACTTGTCACTTCAGATGGAGAGTCTCAAAGCAGATTGCTCTGCTCTGGCATCTGGAAGATGGCTTCCAGCATCTCCAGCTGTGACTGCAAATGGACCGACTTCAGTTAGCCAGCTGCTGTGGACAAACGTGATGCTCCTAATCAATTCCATGAGTCATAAAACCAGTTTAGCCCCTCAAAAATCAGCCAGCTTTCCTGCCACCAATGCTGCCAACATCCTGTAATCATTTGAACAGAGACTTCATCAGTCATTCAAGAAACATTCTGTCTTCTTGCTGAGAGCCAAATTGCCGGCTGGGATAGCATTGGAAAGCAATATTTCAGCATTTTTGATTGCTCACCTGGTAAATTTTATCTGCTGCAATTTATGTCATGATCACAGGCTGAAAAACAATTTCTGAAACCCTCATGATCAACTGATTGAGGCAACTTAGATTATAATAACAAAATTGAGATTGTCTAAGGACTTAGACAATTCACTATGGGCCAGAATTTCCTTACATTTGATAGTGTTGACTTGCAGGTAAAAGATGTCAGGTTGAGGAAAATATAGATTAGGTAAAGTTTAAGTTTTAACCACAATTAGGGAATATAGAAGTGTTAGGTATAAAGCTATAAAACAGTTGTCAGTGTGCAAAGCTTGCACTGCAAAACTCTACTCCAGAGCATACTTTGTTTTATATTAGCTTTTTTTTCTTGTTTAAAGCATCTCTTCTTTTAATTTTAATCTTGTTTACCTTAGTTTTTTTGAAGTTCTCCTTCCTTTTTTTTGTTTTGTTAATCCTCATCAGAGAATATATTTTCCATTGACTTTTAGAGAGAGTGGAAGGGAGGGAGAGAGGAGAGGAGAGAGAGAGAAAGAGGGAGAGAAAGAAAAATCTATGTGAGAGAGACACATCAATTGGTTGCTTTCCTCTCAGGATTGAACCTGCAACCCAGGCATGTGCCCTTGACCGGAAACGAACTTGGGACCCCTTGGTTTGCAGGCCAACACTCTATCCACTGAACCAAACTGGCCAGGGCTACTTCAGGTTTTGAAACTGAAATTCAGGTAAGCATATTCTGATATAACTTTGATAATGTTGCTTTAGCGTCCTAAGAGTTTATTTCTTTGCCTCACATAATGAAAAAAAGAATACTGACTGCTTTATCAGCGAACACAAATATAGCATGAAGGGTAATATAATGATAATCAATCTGTGAAACTGTGAGGCCTCTAATCTGTGCCAGGTGAAGGAAACAGTTGAAAGAACATTAGTCAGCATGCTTTTGTCAGCAAATAGCAAAATACTGGCTTAAAAAATAAGGGGATTTATTTACTCACTTGAGATTTGAAAGCAAGCAGCTTTTGAGGTGATATAGTGATTTAATCAAATTATTAAAGATCTAGAGTCTATTCTTTTTATTGTGGCAACCTCAATACTTAGTAAGCTCTTTAAATATTTGTTGAATAATTGGATGACTAAATGAATGAGGACTGCAATAAATTAAAACATAATTAAATATGGTGCATTTTAATGACATCAGGAAGTAACACAGGAGCAAATAATGTTCATATAAAGAACCTCTCAGATTGAGTGGATATGCTGCCTGCTCCTCTGGCTTTAGAGCTATTTCAGACTCTTAAAAAATAAAGCCTGTATAACTCACAATGCCACAAGTAAGAGGCATTTTATGAAATTTTGGCTTAAAATTGGGGAAGTTCTTTTCTTCATAGTCTTAATGTTCACTTGTTTTTAAAAAATATATAGCTAGCAAATGAAAGCTTTGAAATTTCAAGATACATATTTTATTGTTTGTCTTTATCCTTAAACATTTGTTTTATTTTTGACCTAAGTAATGCTAGGTAATGAACATGTATTATCTTCACGGGCTTCTCATCCAGCCCTCTGCTAGGAGTCCCTCTCTTTGTTTCTACTTTCAAGGCAGTCCACACTTACTGTCCTTAAGAATGAATGGATGAAGAGGAGTATAGCTCCATGGTCAGGAGTCAGGGCTCGTGAAGGGGTAAGATGACTTGAGTACCTCTTTCATAAAAAGATGATTAAGTATGATGGTCTCCAATTATAGCTGTTCAGTTTTCACTTGGGGCCCTGAGAGATGAGTATCTTAATTCCTAATAGAAATAATGATAAGAAGCAACAAACATGATTTCTCAGACCAGAGAACAAGATATAAAATGTTTTACAACATATATAGTTTTTGCCCCTCCCTTTTTTGAAATCTGGCATGCATTGGCCCCGGCCATGTGGGACAAGCTCCAGAGATACTCTCCGTGAGAACTTCTCATTCCCATCTCCTTCTAGATGAAGAAAGACCTGGCCCAGAGCCAATGGCCACATGTCTTCTCCCTAGAGGTAGGGTTTTCTAAGGGTATTTTTGACAATTTAAAGAAATAAGTTTCATTTGCAAGCAGACAGTTTATTATTATGATTAAGATAATAAATCTCTGGAGCCACCAGTCCCCGTGTTTAAAAACTATGTCGGACACAGTTTGTTGTAAAGCAGAGTGAAGGTCAGTCAAAAGACTAACATATAAAAAAATCGCAATTCAATATTAAATGTAATCATAATTATTACTGTTATTATATATCATTTTTTTCTGATATTAAACTGAACATTCAGTATAGTAGTTTATTAATAATTCTGGAAAAATCAGAAAACATCAGAAAAACTCAAAAGACTCAATAAATGAGAAACTACAATTGTTATTGATTGCCCAGCCATCATTTAAGGATCTAAAGCCCTACCCTACTCCAAGAAGCAAATAATACCTTAGAAATGCATCTCGTTTCCTAGTGGAGGAAATGGATATGTAGAGTATCCTGGGCTTTCTTCATTAAATGACATTATATCCTTATGGTAGGTATATCCTCATTTTCCTGTCAATAAGTGATTTCTTAATTTTCTTTACATCATAAAATAGGAAAGAAGCAGTTAAAATGTCTTATTCTAGATGGAAAAAGGATTTATTTGAAATAAAATGAAGCTACTGTCCCTAAAATACTGGTGACAATAATAGAGGGGCAGCACCAGCATAAAATATAGTGGGAGCAAAGTGACAAACAGGAAATAGCAAACAAATGAAGTCAGACTTGGATTCCAATATCGAGTCCACCATCAATGAGCAAATTGGGTAAACATATTGAGTTTATTTTCTTATGTGTAAATTGGAAAAATCCTACCTGAGTTTCTAGTGTGGTTTTGAAGATACAATGTAAAATATCTTGCAATATATATATATATATCTTGCACTGAAACAGCCACATAAAAGGAGTTTCTCTCTTATGCTTCCTTCTGCTTCTCTGACCCCTCTTGTCTCTGACTTTTGTCCATGGCTTTAAGTCTTTTAGTTGTTTTCTTCACTTTCCATTTGCAATTTCCATTGTTCATGGTTACATTTTATTATAAATACTTAAGATATATTCACCCTAACACAAACACTCAAAGAACGCATTTCCTCCCTTCATTTAAAAGCTACCTGAGAAATACCTTCTTGATGAAATTTTCATAAGGTGAAATTTTAGGCATAAGCAATGATTAGAGATGTTTTCGTACGGATTCCCTACCATTGCCTGACCCTCGAAGATTTAGAAAGAATATGTATCTGTGGTCTGCATTTCTCACTCAAAGGATGCTTAATGTATGATATTTCCAAAGTACATTTGAGGGAACATTTCTCTGAGTGTCATCCATCATTTCTGGTCAAAGACATTTCATTGCAGGGAAAGGCAAACGTTTCTTCTGTGTCATGGAGATTTGATTGAGAACAGAAGTGGACATGGCTGTGTCTTGTAGGAAGGGGCATGAACTAGAACCACCATTGTACTTAGTCATTGTTTGAAAGCTCATGAGAAACGTGTGTCACAGCCAAACATGAAGGATCTAGAGAGACAGCAGCTGGGATTATCAGTCTACTTTTCTCTGTTGAGTAAGAAATTTGAGTGGTAATTTTCATGGCTACCACAGTCTACTTCTTGTACCATACAGATCATTTCCATGAATCTTCCTGTGGAGGTTTCTACATGGTCTTCATGAGTCTTGCTTTCTGAGAGGAAACTTGGAAGAAGGAAGTTAATGGGCTGAACTGCAATTTTTTAAAAAATATATTTTATTGATTTTTTACAGAGAGGAAGGGAGAGGGATAGAGAGTTAGAAACATCAATGAGAGAGAAACATCAATCAGCTGCCTCCTGCACACCCCCCACTGGGGATGTGCCTACAACCAAGGTACATGCCCTTGACCAGAATCGAACCCGGGACCCTCGAGTCCGCAGGCTGACACTCTGTCCATTGAGCCAAACCAGCTAGGGCTGAACTGCAATTCTTGTTGCTGTAGTTGGTCTTGAGATCACAACTGGTACTCATAATCTGCTTCTACTTTCCAGACTAAATTCCTCTGATCTACTTCTGTCACTAGTGGCTTCCAGGTAAATTAAAGGTATTTCTGAGATGCTTTCTCAGCATGGGGTTGCACGTAAGTCTATTCCCAGCTGTGATGTCAAGGAAGTACCAATATGCAGCCAAGTGGTTACCTGGGGCTGGTCCTCCACCATATTTATTTTATTGGAAACACAGACCATATACAGAGCTCTCCAATTTAATGCATATTCTGGATTCTCAAGGATGGCATGGGCTTCAGTTGTGTCCTTCAAAACTGAATTCGTGTTGTTTCAGTACCATTTGAAGCCACTGAATTCTGAGTAGTGCAGTATGTGATAATACCACCCATCCCATGGTCATGGAACCACTCCAACACCTATTTTACTATGCAGCAGATCTCCTTTTTAAATTCTCTTTTGTTTGAAATTCTGGGCTTACAAAATTCCTCAGATAATGGTGTTACTGATTTCTATGGGCAGGAAAGGCAAATATATGCACAGAAGAGCATCCATCCCCATGAGGATGAACCACTGACTCTTTCAGAACATATATGGTCCAGTGTAGTTGACTTGCTCTCCAAGTGGCTAGGGGTTAGTCTTCATGAAGAAAGGTGCCATATCAGGGGCTTAGCCTTTGTTTCTGTTGCTGACAATTTCAACAGGCAGAGAGGTCAGCCTTGGTGAGCTGGTTCACATTTCTGGGCCCATTCATATCTCTCCTCTTTTCTACCAGGGCCACCCTGTTTGTGTATATATTGTGCCAGTTTCATGGTGACCAATAGTAAAGACTGGTCGAGTATTTTTTTAAAAATATATTTTATTGATTTTTTTACAGAGAGGAAGGGAGAGAGATAGAGAGTTAGAAACATCAAAGAGAGAAAAACATCAATCAGCTGCCTCTTGCACACCTCCTACTGGGGATGTGCCCACAACCAAGGCACATGCCCTTGACTGGAATCGAACCTGGGACCCTTTAGTCCCCAGGCTGACGCTCTATCCACTGAGCCAAACCAGTTAGGGCTGGTCAAGTGTTTTTAACTAATTTATTGTTCAGTTCCTCTGATCCATTTAGTGCATACATTCCACTGGATATTAAACTGTGACACAAAAATTCCTACACTTTGTGTACACCCTCATATGTACATCTATAAGACAATATTCAATACTTTTTAATTTAATCTTCTAGTGTTTTTTTTTTTCTTTCAGGTACCTAACCAGAGGCCTGGTTATTGGTTATTTCTCAGGGATATGTATGTATGTATGTATGTATGTATGTATGTATGTATGTATCTACTACTGACCTATCTTTTCTCTTAGGCTACTTCTTTTATAAAAGGTGAATGGTCAGGTGTACTGCTTATTTGGGAATATTTTGTCTTTTACTCTATCTTGCAAGATTATCCTTGAATGTGGTTATAACATAGCCAACATCTACTTTCATCTTGCATCCCATGTACTGAGCTAACTCAATGGGAAACTAAACTTGAAGCTTTTTCCTTCACATTCAGTTGGTTATGTAGGACTCTCTCCTTTCTCCCTCCCAATATGGCCACGGTGCAAACTGGGGAAAGTTTACTGATATAGTTGTGGAAGAAGACATGAGGATTTGGTGCTACAACATCATTACATCATGTTGATCATACAGAATGGGTATGAGATGGCTTATATATTCTAGGCAATGCATTCTAGAAGGTGGAAAATTTAACGTAAAAACTTATATTTTGCTTCTGATGTTCTTTAGTATATTTGGATAGTGTAAATGGCTATAGATTCTTTAATGGAAGGACTGGGGAACTCATATTTGCCACACTATTACAAGGTTGTCCTCTTAGGGATCTGCCTACTTTATTAGTTGACAACTTCTGAATCTGATAATTGGCTCAGGTCTGGGAACTGAGCAAGAGATCATAGCTTTTATTTGAGGTGACAGTTCTCTCTCTCCTGTTTATCCATTCTTGTCATTTTCTGGCTATCGATGTTAAGCTATAGTGTTTTTGGCTCTCTGTCCATTTTCCCTCTAGGGATATTATGCACTATTAACCATTTTCATAACACCATGTGGGCCAAGACTTCTTGGATGTCCCTCTGACCTTGATGGTTATTATGATCATTTAGTCCTCCTGCTTTCTGGCTGTGAAATGCCACCACCTGGACTCTATTAGTTCAAAGCTGCTTTACCACCATGAATATTAATGAGCCCTCACTTGATCGCTTTTACCATCAGCTCTGGTCTGCAGAGGTGAGCCACCACTAAACTGCTTAGTGACCTTGACGCCCTTCTCAGGCATTCCTGAAAGTCTTGGTAAATGGTATTTCCTATGAGTTCTCCCTGAATTATATTCATAGGGTGTCTTATATATCCATTTCAGCATCCCCACTTCTTTAATCTATTTATCGATATTTCTGAAAAATCAGGCATTTCCCTTAACTCAGAATAGGACATTGGTGTCTCTATACTTCCTAGGGCCTCCCATCACTGATTTTGCATCATCCTCTGGAGTCTTTGCCAGAGTGTTAAACCTGCATCCCAATAAACTGCCCCAAGTCAATGAATTCTTATTTATTAAGTGTTATGTTCCAATTCTGTTGATCAAGCACCTTTAAATCTATTCCCAGGAACATTCCTATGCCTCCTGCTAGAACATATTAACTAGTTTCTATAGCCACTTTAGGATACATTTTTAAAATGTATTTTATTGATTTCTTACAGAGAGGAAGGGAGAGAGATAGAGAGCTAGAAACATTGATGAGAAACATTGATCAGCTGCCTCCTGCACACCTCCTACTGGGGATGTGCCCACAACCAAGGTACATGCCCTTGACCGGAATCGTTCCTGGGATTAGATTTAAGGGCGCTTGATCAACAGAATTGGAACATAATGCTGAATAAACAAGAATTCATTGACTTAGGGCAATTTATTGGGATACAGGTTTAACACTCTGGCAAAGACCCCAGAGGATGATGCCCTTCTCAGGCATTCCTGAAAGTCCTGTTAAATGGTATTTCCTATGAGCTCTCCCTGGATTATATTCGTAATGTGTCTTATATATCCATTTCAGTCTGCAGGCCGACGCTCTATCCACTGAGCCAAACTGGTTAGGGCGGATACATTATTTCTTAATGCCTTTGTAGGCCCATTACATCCCCAGTCTGATTGCACTAGGATTTAAACTTAGATGCCTGCATGATAGACAGGAGAGATTGAATAGCTTAAGGTGTAGGGAAGTGGCATCTTCAATGTCTTCTCTGAGGAATGGCCAAGAAGTTCCTTTTGCTTAGAGAATAGAAAAAAATGTGGGAAAACATTGGGAGGTGATTTTGAAGATGATGATGTAGTCACATTAATATTGAAAAAAAAATTGAACAATAAATAGCTAGCAGCAGTTTTTAATCTGACAGCCAATGTAATTACTAGTAAGTTCTTACATATAGTTAAGTACAGAAATATAAACAAATATATTAAAACTAAGCCAAAATATCCAGTTGATCAAATATTTACATTTATATATTTTTTAGTATTGTATGAATAAAAACTAGGGCAGTATACAACAAACTAATTGCATAGGTTTATTCCCTTACAAAAATAATTTGCTTTCTGTAATATAAATCAACCTTTAACATGACAAGAAAAACATTTAGAAATTATTCCTTAATTCAGAGCTTAAATATTAGCATAAATCTCATTCTGCTTTGGATCAAATTCTCCCTATCTCATCCCCTGTTTCAAAATAACCATGATTTAATTTTTCTCTCTTTGCTTGAGAATTAAAATATGTTTGTGAAATGCAAGTACAGGTTAAAAAATAATAATTATAAAATATATTTCTTTATAACTCACTTCCATCATTCTCCCACTCCCCCCCCCTGTTCTCTAAGCAAAATGAACTCTTGGCTGTTCCTCAATAAATATAAATATTTGCTTATCTATTTATAATGTAAGCAATAATTGATAGCTAGAAATGGTGAGCACCACTTCTTAACCTTGAAATATTTATATATTTTCTATCTATCTATAAATATGAGTCTATATGTTTCATTAATGTTCCAAATTAGGCATTTTGATAATAGTTATGACCTTTGGTATTAGATTATCGATTTGTTCCACTTACTGACCAAACAACTTTGAGAAAATGTGGTCTCCCCATGTGTTCAATGGCAATAAGAATATCTACCTCAAATTTGTGGTGAAGATGCAAAACAAAGTCAAGCAAAGGTTAGGATCACTCTAACCGGTAAAAGGTGACCCAGAGCAGAGAAGAACAGCATAAATGCAGTGCATGTTACCTCCCACAACCACAGAAGAAGGTGACTTCGGCCAGGCATCCCCTGATCCCAAACTGAGATGGTATCACAGGTAAGCTCTTTCCTCCTCCAGAGCATTCCTTCTCCAGAACAAACTGGAGACACCACCAGGTGACAGTAGTGGGCAAAGTGGCATCCTATTAAGGTGAATCTATCTGGAGCCCCACAAATAATAACTAGAGAGGGGAAGTGCTGTCCTTCACTGCAGGCAGGCCTTCAACTCCCATCTCCAAACAAAAGACACCGAAATGGCTGGGGGCTACAGAAAAAGGGAATGCTGTTATAATGGGTTCTCAGCCAGGTTAACCTCTATAACCCCCAAGGGCCAAAGAGTTCTTTTCCCCATTTAGCCACCTCAGGGAGTCTAATCTGAGGAACTCCTTCCAATGCTTTCGGTTGCATAGGCAAAGGACAGTGAAAACTCCACTGGCACAAGACAAATGAAGTAGGAAAGGAGCACAGCAAAGGTTCTGAAAATTTCCTTGTAGCCACTGCCCACATATGTAGGCCAGAACCTTTGTACTAAACACAAAGACTGTCTGCTGAATGAAATACTTAACTTAATATTAAAATGTTCAGGATAAAATTTAAAAAGCCCATCACACCTAGAATCAAGAAATTCACAACTTGATTAAGAAAATACAATCAGCCAATAAATATGATTCAACAATTAATTATAAATTATCTTAAAGCAAATGAAAATAAAAATTCAGTAAAGAAATGGAAGTCATAAAAAAGGCACCCGATATATATTATAGAACTGAAAAATAAAACAACAGAAAAAAAACAACAACTTGTTTATGGGCTTAATAGCAGAGTGGAGATGACAGAGTACATAATCAATAATTTTGGGAACAGAACAATAAAATGTATTCAATATGTACAATAGAGAGAAAAAGTAAAATAAGTAGCACAGCCTTAGAGACTTGTGGGACAATAATGAAATACCCAACATTAATATCATCAAAATTTTATAAAAAGAAAATAAAAATGAGGTTGAAAAGATATCTGAAAAGTATGGTTTAAAACTTTCCTAAGTTAACAAAAGATAGAAACCTGCAGATTCAAGAAACTGAGCAAATCCCAAGCAGGATAAACCCAAAGAAATCCAAGTAGAACATTACTATTCAACTTCTGAAAACTAAAGAAAACCCAACAACCTTGAAAGCAGCCATATATAGTAACAAACCATTACCTATAGAATAACATTAATTTAATTGACAGTAAATTTCTCATTTAAAAACATGGAGAACAGATAGATGTGGTATAGTATTTTTCAAGAGCTGAAATGAAAAGAACTGTCAATAAATTCTATGTCCAATAAAACTATCCTTTAGAAATAAGGGGAACTAAAGACATTGCCAAACTAGAAACAATTAAAGTAATTTGTTGTTAGCAGACCTACTGTTAAGGATTATCTAAAGAAAGTTTTCTAACAGAAAGAAAATGATAAAATAAGAAATCTTAAACATCAGAAAGGAACAAAGAACAAATGTGGGAAACAAACAGAAAACAAGTAATAAAAAGGCACATTTATACTATTGAAAGTAACTGGTTTAAATATATAACTTAAAGGAAGATATTGGTGTAGTGGATACAGAAACATGATCCAACTATGTGCTATTTACAAGGAAATCACTTCAATTCAATAATACAATAATAGAGGCTGGCTAAACATAAGAATGGCAAAATCCAGATAAGGCTAGCATTAATTTAAAAATAACAGAATTGTCTATATTGATATCAGTTAAGTAGGCTTTAGATTAAAGAAAAATATTAGAGACAAAAAAGCACATTGCATAATAATGGGATCAATCCACTGAGAAGATACAACAATCTATCCTTCAGGTATGAGGAGAAGAAAATCATAATAACAGTACAGGAAGCAAAGACTGATGTAGGAGTAATAAGGAAATGCACAATCCCTCATTACAGAGCAACTAGAAAGAACATCAATAAGGCTATGAAGACAACACAGTTGAAAGGATCAGATTGACATAATAGAACATGACACACACACAAAATATCAGAATATGTAATTTTTTTCCAAGTACCTATGGCACATTCAGCAAAATAGATCATATCTGAGTCATAAAACAAAACAATATAAAAGAATTAAAATAATACAGACTATTTCTCTAACTATATCAGAATCAAATTAGAAATCAATAATATATAGAAAAAGAAAAACTTTTAAATACTTGTATATTAAAACACAAATAATCTATGAGTCAACAAGAAAATCTCAAAGCAAATAAAGATCCAGGCACTAAATTATTCAAAATATCAAAATATTTGGGAGGTAGTATTGAGAAGGCATTTTATAACATCAAATGCTTACATTAGAAAAGAGAAAAATGTCTCATTAACCTAAGTCGCTATTTCAGGAATCTTGAAAAATAAAAGTAAAATAAACTCACATCAAGCAGAAGAAAGGAAATCTAATCTAATAAAAGAGTAATATTGAAATTGACCGTTTCTCTGGGACACCTAAGCCACACCCACCAGCCAATCAGAGTGGCTGTATGCAAAACCCAGCCAAGATGGAGGCCAGCAGTCACAGAGCTAGAGTAAACAGGAGGCTTCTGTTGCACCAGGAGTAAACTGTCTGCCTAGGTTGGCTGGGCCTCTCTCTGCTCAAGGCAACATAGTAGCAATTATAGAAGCCATGGAGCTGAACCAAACAGGAGGCTTCCATTGCAGTAGCAATGGAGGAAACTGCCTGCCTAGGCCAACTGGGCCTCTACTAAGGCAACATTCTTTCAATTACAGAAGCCACGGAGCTGAAGCAAACAGGAAGCTTTGTTACCTGCCTAGGCCTAGGCTTAAAGCAACAGTGTATCAATTATAGAAGATAGATAAACCCCAGAAACCTGCTTCCAGGCAGCCTTGCTGGCTGGGTCAATGGGAGCTGTGGGCA